>PVIU01003253.1:0-149624 GCA_004026605.1 Ondatra zibethicus
TTGACAGGAACTTTAAGACCTTGAAGAAAGACATCGAAGAGGACACCAGAAAATGGAAGGATCTCCCATGCTCCTGGATTGGAAGGATCAATATAGTAAAAATGGCAATTCTACCAAAGGCCATCTATAGATTCAATGCAATCCCCATCAAAATCCCAGCAAAATTCTTCATAGATCTTCAAAGATTTAAAGTTCTTTTCATACAAGTCTTCCCTTTGTTTTCTTAGAGTTACTCTGAGATATCCAATAAAAAATGGAGTACAGACCTAAACAGAGAGCTCTCAACAGAGGAATCTAAAATGGCTGAACAACACTTAAAGAACTGTTCAGCACCCTTAGTCATCAGAGAAATGCAGTTCAAGACAAGTCTGAGATTCCATCTTACACCTGTAAGAATGGCCCAGATCAACAACACTGATGACAACTTATGCTGGAGAGGTTGTGGGGAAAAGGGAACACTTCAGCATTGCTGATGGGAATGCAAGTTGGTACAGCCTTTTGGATGTCAGTATGGCAATTCACAGAAAATTAGGAAACAACCTTCCTCAAGACCCAGTAATATCACTTTTGAGTATATATCCAAAGGTTGCTCAATCATGCCACAAGGTCATGTGCACAACTATGTTAATACAGCACTGTTTGTCATAGCCTGAACCTGGAAACAACCTCAATGCCCCTAGACCGAAAAATGGATAAGTAAAATGTGGTATATTTACACAATGGATCAGAAAAAAAAAAAACAACATCTTAATTTTGCAAGAAAATGGATGGAACTAGAAAACATTATTTTGAGTGAGGTAACCCATACACAGAAAGATAATAATCACATGTACTCACTCATAGGTGGTTTTTAAACATAAAGCATAGAAAACCAGCCTACAAACCACAATCCCAGAGAACTTAGACAACAATGAGGACACTAAGAGTGACTTAAATAGGTCTAATCTACATGGGAATTAGAGAAAGACAAGATTTCCTAGATAAATTGGGAGCATGGGACCCTTGGGGGAGGTTTAAAGGAAGGAAGGGAGAGACAGGGAGGGGAGGAGAGAAAAATGTACAGCTCAGTAAAAATTAATTTAAAACAAAGTATGTTGTTAATGCAAAATGAAATTACTATGATAAAGTAAATAAAAAGAGTATGTTCTTAGACAAATATCAGTAGCCCTGATACTGACTTGATATGTGAGTTAAAATCATCCCAACATAGAGGTCAAGTCATTTTATGTTGTTTCTACAGTTATGTAACAAAACAGAGCTATAAGAATTGCATTTATCATGAGGTTGTAGAGGAACAACAAAGCAGGTGAAAATCTGCTAAAGCCTGCAGATACTATCTAATGACATTCTTAGCTTTGGAATTGGTAGAAACTACTATTCTGAGAAGAATAGATGCTCTGTCAGATATAAGAGACAGGCAATAAAGGGCTATAAGGGGTATTAAAGATAACCAAAGATAACCTTGACTGCATCTGAATCATTCTGTCTTCTATGATCACAAACTTCAAATCAACCAATCAATTTTGTGGAGTCTTTAAAATACTGTAGCTTGTTTTCCAGGATCTTCAGTTAACAACATATAAAGGAACACACTTCCAAGCAAAGGCCATGTCTGTAAAGCCTATATTTAATGTCAAACTCAAGAATACATAGAAAAATAGGATGTCAAATGTTATTGCTTTTATGTAATAATATTGTAGATGTTCTAGGCAGAGTAGGTAGGTCAGACAATAACAAAAGTCCAAATCAAAAGAAAAGAATGACAATGGCTATAATTTCTGATGACAGACTATTCATACTTAAAATAAAATCCCAAACTCCTTACCAAAAATTATTAAAATCCATAACTCAATAGAGTTGTGGGTGATAACATTAATGTATATGTGGCCTCTGCTATCTCTTTGTGGATTAATTTGGCCACTTTGTCAAATACAATGAGCAAAGTTTCACATCTCTAGAACATAAGCATCTAAGGTGATGATTTTCGGCACGAGATATAAACATTGCCAATATACAACAGTTGTCAATCATGATTATTAAAATGTTATCCATTAAAAATCTTTCCAGCCTTTCAAACTTATTATTATGTAAAAGCAGCGATATAACTACAAAATTTTATGGAAATATTTTTTCATAAAGTAGTTTATTTACCAATAAAACCTGTCATGTGCATTGAAATTTTCCTATTAGCTTTTTAGTAAAGATATATATATATTATACAAATTATATATATATATATAATTTTCATTTTTAAATTTAATTTAATCTAACATTAAAGATTTATTTATGATTTGTAAATGAGCTTCTACATGTCTTCATGTGTGTGTGTACAGCACATGCTTGAAGATATCCAGGATTCCAGAATATAAACATCAAGCATGTCCTAAACTTGGAGGCACCCTATCTAATATAATAATGTGAATTAGAAGCAGAACTCACATCACCTGCAAAACAGCAAACATTCTCCATCATTGTGTCATCTCTCCAGTTCTGAGCCTAGCATTTTCTATATAAAAATACCAGTTATATGCAAACAGGAAAGTATCTTTTTTATTCAGATGATTTTATGTCTTATTTTCCCTGATTGTTTTCATTATTGACATTCAACTATAATAGGTATCTAAGATAAACAAATTGTATAAAAATAATTCTGACTCATGATTATAAAATTTCTATTTCATGAATGACTGAATATAGTGCTTGGTAGTCTGTGGTGAGGCATCACACCTCTGCAGGGGAACATAATGGCATAGAATTGCTCAATAGAAAACAAGAAAGTTAGAAGGAGCCATGGAGACACTGGTAATTCATAATTCCATCAAGAAGAGGTGAAAAATCTTCTTTCTTAGTCCCACTTCTTATAGTTTCCTATAGTGTAACTCTGGCAGCCATATCTTTCAAAGATGGGTCACTGAGGGGACACTTAATACCCAGCAAAAACACTGTGATTAATAGAAAATAGTGAGGTTTTTTTTGTTTGTTTGACAACGGCCATATTCCCCTCACCTTAAGCCATGTGATATTCTGTGTCAGCAAAGTTCCAGCAGCTGCTGGGAAACTGTTTGCGAAGCTGTAAGATTTTTCTTGGAGCTTCTTCTCTAGTGTTAAGATCTGTACTAGAAATGAAGTCTCTCTACATTGATTCAATTTCTGCTCCTTTTTACTTAATACCTTGTACTCCTTATAAGCTTTCCCAACTTCTCTTGTAACCTTTTGGGCAACCCCGAATTTATCATCCCTACCTCCTTAGCTGGCATGGGAGTCATCCAAATTGTTTGTACAGATATTTAACACTGGTCATTATTTCTGAAAAAATAGAAGTTGAAGTATGGGCTTGTTCTGGAGAATTGTTATACCTTCTTCCCCTGCACAAGAAAATGGATTTTACTTCATCTTGTAGAGAAGGAATTTGTTTGTTATTCCTAAGAACCAAGGTCAGCA
Organism: Ondatra zibethicus; assembly: GCA_004026605.1. Classification (NCBI taxonomy): domain Eukaryota; kingdom Metazoa; phylum Chordata; class Mammalia; order Rodentia; family Cricetidae; genus Ondatra; species Ondatra zibethicus. The sequence goes on from PVIU01003253.1 coordinate 3,442, forward strand.
CACCACTTCTATTACAAACTTACAAATTCAAAGGAATGCAGGAGTTTTATAGAGTTTTATAGAGGACCACAGATGTTTCCTCTCAGAGACTTCAGTTACATTCCTTCCCAGTAAGAGTTCTGACCTTGACAAGGGGAAACTGCCCCCACTGGAATTGGAACATTCTTTGAAGTTCTGCCATGCAGAAGCTTAATTCTGAACCTGATCATCATCTTTCTCTGCCCTCTAGCTGCAGGAGACATGATATTTATGAGTTCCCAGGAAGGTTTTATAGCTTTCACATCTAATCTTTAATTATTTATTCATTACTCTTAACCTTTGATTATATTTTCCCAAAAATAATATAAAGGTGCTCTAAGGAAAGTCCATCCAATTCAGAAAGTATCCATCTACTGTTCTTAAGGTCTTTGAATGAAAATGAAACACTTGCAGCTTTATGTCCTCACAGTTTTATTTTTTTAATCTTAGTTCTCTATGGGTGGAACACATAACAATTGGAATGTCATACAGGGCTATCTGCATTCAAAAATTACCAGGTAAAATGCTCTTACCATCTGGGCAGTTTCAAAATCTCAGCATGATGCCTACATTGCCTGTCATTATCATTATCAACAATTGTACATTGCTATTTGGAAAACAGACATTTGGATAAGACTGACTTGCTGAAAATTTATTCAGGAATGCCTGCCAGTGAAGGGAAAGAATTAGGTTTGGAGTGAAGGAAAATGTACCTTGGATGCAGTGATGAGGAAGCTTTCTGAAACTGGAATATCTCCTGTTTTCTCAGAAAGCTATAGAAAAACAGAGTCTCACAAACTGAGCCACTAAGTTTAGGTCCACCATAGAAAGAATACATGATCCTGTCATCTATGTATAAAAACTCTACCTGACGAGGTCTCTCAATCAGCAACTCTCAGAATGTGGAATGAAATTTGCATCATAAACTACTATATTTGTCTAATAAGATTACCATTATTTTGCTTCATTTCTGATGAATTTACAGAGACATTTGGTACAGTTCATATAATATCCATGAGATGATAACCTTTTATTTTCATCCTCATTCTAATCACTGTACATTTTTTGCATATATCTTGTTCACTTTTTCTAAACTTTGCTTTAAGATTATATCTGCTTTTCTTGTCATATACATCAGCTTTGTGTTGTGAATTCCATAAATAATTTATCCCTATAACATATTTTCTCTAGCCAACTTAGTCACATACTGTTGTATGTAATAGATATTCTACTTTATCAAATTAAAGGTAATTTATAATCAAAGTTCAAAAATAACAAGAACTAATTAAGAATTTATTGGTTATCTGAGTCCACACCTGTGTGTCTATACTTCTCTAATGTTCAGAAAATATAATAACAGTCCATTCTGGAGACCAATGCCATTTTGTACTCAGTCTAATCCAAACATAATGAAAAACTGTAAGTTACTTCCTCTGTCCCTACCTTAATTTAACCATCTTCTGATTAATGATGGAGATCAATAGTTTTTTTTCTATTTTAACTTTTTAAAAAACTTGCATGTATTTTTTATTCAACTAGAATTATATATCACTTTCTCCCCATCCTTTCTTCTCTCAAGCCCCTCCTGAGGAACTCACATGTCTTCCCTAACAGACTCAAAACTAATAGTCTCTTTTTAATTTTGATACTATTCCATATATGCATAAATAAATAAGTATAATTTGCTGAGTCCATTTTCAGCTTCTGGAATGACCACTTTACATTTTAATGGATAACCAATGAAGGGTTTCTTCTCTCTTTCCAAGCAGTCTCTATTTGGCTAGAAGTTGTTGTCTATGGGTGGGACTTCATGATTTTCTTCCTTTAATTGTGAGCATGTCTATTGAGATTGTTATTTTAATGGACTTTTCAATACAACTGTTTCTAGAAGAGACTGTTTTATTTACAGTAGAGCTCCTGCTCTAATGATTCTTAATATCTTTCTGTCTGCTTTTCCTTGACAGTCCATGAGACACAGATACCAGAGCTGTGATGTAGATGTATACAGTGGAGTTAGGCTCCACAAGGTCCTTTGATCTCTGATTTGAATCAGGTTTTGTTTTTCTGTGATGGTCCACATTTAATATACAAAGGAACCTCCCTATGAGAATCACTATCTGTCATCTCTTGTCACTTGAAGACATTTCATGTAGGCATCAGAATGCTGAGGATGACATTATTATGAATCTGTCTTACAAATTCTGGTTTTAGCTAGAATTTTATTTTTTTAAAGAACATAATCTTTTTTCATTTTACATACCAATCCCAGTTCTCACTCCCACCCCTCCTCTCCTTCCCTCTACCTACCCTACATCCCACTCCCCACCCACTCCTCAGAGTGGGTAGTCACATTACTTTGGAGAAGGTCTAAGGCCCTCCCTACTAGATCCAGGCTGAGCAATGTATCAATCCGAAGAGAATAGATTCCAAAAGAACCAATACAATCAGTAGGGATAAATTCTGCCAGTGGCCCTGCAGTCTGCCCCAGCTATACAACTGTCACAAACATTCAGAGGGACTAGTTTTGACTTATGCTGTTTCCTTCCCTGTACTGTAGAGGTTGCTGAGCTCCCACTAGCTCAGGTAAACTGTTTCAGTGGGTGTACCCATCATGGTCTTGACCTCTTTGCACATATTCTCATTCCTCCCACTCTTCAACTGGACTTTTGGAGCTCAGACCAGTGTTCTGAGTCTGTGGGTCTCTGCCTGTTTCCATCAGTTGCTGGATGAAGGTACATTGGTGATATTTGAAATATTCATCAGTCTGAGTACAGGGCAAGGCAAGTTAGTGCCCCATCTCCTCTATTGCTTAGGGTCTTAGCTAGGGTCATCCTTGTGGATTCCAGAGAATTTCTTTAACGCCAGGTTTCTTGCTATCCCCATAATGGCTCCCTCAATCAAACTATCTCCTTCCTTGCTCTCATTTCTCTCCTTCCTCTATCTCAACTATCCGGTTCCCTCAAGTTCTCCTCCACCCTCTTATTTTCCCTCATCTTCTCCTTCTGTCCCCTCTATTCCCCCCATCCTCATGCTCCCAATTTTGTCAGAGGTTCTTTTCTCTTTTCCCTTTCCAGGTGCTTTATATGTTCTGGAGATTATCCTCTGTCTGATGTGGGGTTTTGAAGATCTTTTCCCATTTAGTAGGCTACGTTTTTGTCTTATTGACTGTCTTTTGCTTTACAGAAGCTTCTGTTTCAAGAGTGCCCATTTATTTATTGTTGCTCTCAGTGACTGTGCTAATTGGTGTTATATTTAGGAAGTTGTATCATGTGCCCATGCATTGAAGGCTACTTCCCACTTTCTCATCTATCAGGTTCATTGTGGTCGGATTTATATTGAGGTCTTCAATTCATTTGGACTTGAATTTTGTGCATGGGATAGATATGGATCTATTTTCATTCTTCTGTATGTTGACATCCAGTTATTCGAGCACCATTTGATGAATTTGCTTTCTTTTCTCCATCGTATAATTTTAGCTTTTTGGTCAAAAATCAGGTGTTCATAGGTGTGTGGATTAATAACCGGGTCTTTGATTTAATTCCATTGTTCAACTTCTCTGGTTTTTATGCCAATACCAGGCTGTTATCATTATTTTAGCTCTATACTAGAGCTTGTTTTCAGTAATGGTGATGCCTCTGGAAGTTCCTTTGTTATACAGTATTGTTTGGCTGTCCTGGGGATTTTGCTTTTCCATATGGAGTTGAGTATTGTTCTTTCCAAACATGTGAAGATTTTTGCTGGGATTTTGATAGAAATTTCATTGAATCTATAGATTGCTTTTGGTAAGATTGCCATTTTTATTATGTTGATCATTCCTAACCAAGATCATGGGAGATATTTTCATTTCCTGGTATATTCTTCAATTTCTTTCTTCAATGACTGAAAGTTCTTATTGAACAGGTCTTTCACTTTTTGGATAAAGTTAGTTATCCCAAGATATTTCATGTTATTTGTGGCTATTGTGAAGGGTGAGGTTTCTCTGATTTCTTTCTCAGCTTCTTTATATCTTGTATATAGGAGGGATACTGGGTTTTTTTAGTTGATCTTGCATCTTGCCTCATTACTGAATGTATTTATCAGCTGTAGAGGTTCCATAGTAGAGTTTTGGGGCTCACTTATGTATACTTTAAATCATCTGCAAATAACAGAAACTTAACATCTTCCTTTCCAATTTGAATCCCATGATCTCCTTTTGTTGTTTTATTGCTCTAGCTAGAAGTTCAAGAACTATGTTAGATATATATGGATTCAATGGACAGCCTTCTTTTGTTAGTTGGATTGCTTTGAGTTTCTCTATATTTAATTTGATGTTGGCTGTCGTCTTGCTGTATATTGCTATGTTTAGATATGTCCCTTGTATATCTTAACTCTCCAATACCTTTATCATGAATGGGTGTTGAATTTTGTCAATTGCTTTTTCAGCATCTAATGAGATGATCATTTGGCTTTTTTTTTCAATTTTTCTATCTGCTCGATCACATTGATAAATTTTCATATGTTGAACCATCCCTACATCTCTGGGATAAAGCCAACTTGATCATTCTGGATGATTTGTTGATGTGTTCTTAGAATATGTTTGTCATTATTTTATTGAGTACATTTACATCAATATTTCTGAGTGAGATAGGTCTGTAATTCTTTTTCTTGGTTAAGTCTTTGTGTGGTTTTCATAGCAGTGTAACTGTGGCCTCATAAAAAGAGTTTGACAATGTTTCTTCTGTCTCTATTATGTGGAAGGCTTTGAGGAGTATAGGTATTATCTCTTCTTTGAAGATCTGGTAAAAAATCTGCATTGAAACCATCTGGCCATGGGCTCTTTTTGGTTGGGAGGCTTTCGATGACAGCTTCTTTTTCCTTGCAGGTTATAGGTCTATTCATTTTTTTCACCTGGTCTTGATTTAACTTTGGTATTTGGTATCCATCAGAAAATTACCCATTTCTTTTACATTTTCCAATTTTGTGAAGTAGTATGACCTAATGATAATCTGGATTTCCTTTTTGTCTATTGTTATGTCCCCCTTTTCATTTCTGATTTTGTTAATTTGGATGTTTTCTTTCTGCCTTTTGATTAGTTTGAATAAGGGTTTTTCTATCTTGTTGATTTTTTTAAAGAATTATCTCTTTGTTTCATTGATTCTTTGTATTATTTTCTTTGTTTCTATTTTATTGATTTCAGCCCTCAATTTGATTATTTCCTGTCTTCTACTCCTCCTGGATGAATCTGCTTCTTTTTGTTCTAGAGCTTACAGGTGTGCTATTAAGTCACTGATGTGAGTTTTCTCCTCTTCCTTTATGTGGGCACTTAGTGCTATGAACTTTCCTGTTAACAGCTGCTTTCATAATATTCCATAGGTTTGGGTATATTGTGCCTTCATTTTCATTGAATTCTTGGACGTCTTTTATTTCTTCTTTGACCCAGGGGTGCTTCATTAGAACATTGTTTAATTGCTATGTGTTTGTGGGCTTTCAGAAATTAGTGTTGCTCCTGAGATCTAATTTTTAACCATGGTAATCAGATAAGATACAGGGTGTTGCTCCAATTTTTTTTAATCTGTTGAGGTTTGTTTTGTTACCAAGTATGTGTTCAACTTTAGAGAAAGTTCCATGAGGTACTCAGAAGAAGGCATATATTTTTGTGTGTTTTGGTGCAATGTTCTGTAGATGTATGTTAATTCCATTTGAGTCACAATATCTGTTAGTTCACCTATTTCTCTGTTAGATTTCTGTAATTACTTGACCTGTGGGGTGAGAGTGGGGTGTAGGAGGAAACCACTTGTTCGTTTTGGCCACCCAGAACCAAAATAACCACAAAGAAACTGTATTAATTAAGACACTGCTTGGTCCATTAGCTTTAGCTTCTTATTGGTTAACTCTTATATTAATTTAACCCATTTCTATGTATATCACCATGTGGCAGTGTCTTACCAGCAAAGATTCAGCATGTCTGACTCTGGTGGCGGCTCCTTAGCATACCTATAACTGCACCTTCTTCCTCCCATCATTCCATTTAATTTTCCCCACCTACCTAAGTTCTGCCCTATCAACAATTTCTTTATTCATTAATGGTAATCACAGCATACAAAGGGAAATCCTACATCACCTCCCCTTTTCTGTTTAAATAAAAAGGAAAACTTTATTTAACCTTAACATATTAAAATTAGATATTACAGGTATCAAACAAGAATTACATTTACAATAGTTATATATATTTTATCATTTATCATAACTAAGGAAAACTATAACTATAAATAAATTCTTCAAATCTATCAATGACTCCAGAAGGATATGATATTACCTAAGTAAACAGGAAGTGCATTGTAAGCAAAATCCAAAACTCTATAATTGACAGAGACATCCCATTGCCTGGACAGTCATCCAAAGATTTTTTGTACCGGTGGGACATTTATCTTCAACCTACAGGCCCATAGTATCCAGCAGACTTTTCCATGAAGCAGGAAATTCAAAGACATTTCCCTTATATTGGCAGTTTGCCAGCCACTTTCTTCTATATCCTACAGAATATATCACAGACTTTTTCATGAAGCAGTAACCCTAAAGGATCATCTGACATTTCCACAAGTTCAGCAATCATTTCTCTGTGGATCCTGCATGTACAGTTCATCCTACAAACTCTATAAGGAGCCTCTTCAATGCCCATCTTCCTTGTGAAGTAATTGATGCTGCTAGGAGTAAATATGTGTCATTGTCATGAAAAGTCTTAAGTTATTAAAACATTTTAAATGCTATATTCTGAAGGTCTCTAAAAGATCTGAAGGCTACATATAAAACTGAAATATATCTCTTTATATCTAGAAAATCTAACTAACATGACTACAAACTTGATGATTATATTTTTAAATTATACATTATATTTTTAAATGAGCTACACAATCACAATACCTTAATCAAGAGAATAATTATATATATATTTATATATACATATATATATAACAAAATTGACCTTAAATGTGTATCAATAAACTAAGATTCATACCAATGCAAATCTCTATAGAATATCCGCCTTTAAATGTAAGAGAACATTTATAAACAAAATTTTTTAGAATATGAGCATAGTTTTTCTCCATGCTAATTGGGGGCATTGTTAATCAGGTCTTTCATAGTGTATTCTGTGTATTAGGTTCATCTCAAATAGGAGTTGGGCAAAGTGTTTTTAGGGGGTGTTCTTGGCAACCTTTCAGGGGGTCTTGGTCTATCAAAACATATTGGTTTAGAAGCAATCCACAGGTTCTCATCTTCTGTGAAACAAAAGAAGAACCTCTTTTCCAAAGCAACATATCCTGCGACTCAAATTTTTGAAATCAAGATTCCTTTATAATATACATGTTGGTTTAGCTTAGCAGCCCATACAATGAAATGTCTCTCTGTACTTAGCTCCTTCACAGTCAAATAGTCAAAGAAAACACAATAATATGCATAATCCAGACTCTCTGTATATAGTCCATCTTTACATGGCTTATTTTTCTTTATGCCTTTTAATCTATGACTCTCTGTACTCTGTCTCTTAAAAGACTTTTAAAAACTATTTACTTCTTTTTCAACTCTCTATATTCTTTTTCTTCTCTTTCCCAAGCCTATGTACATTTATCCAACGCTGTGACCCATTTAGAGTTATTTTATGCCTGAATCTGTCCTTATTGCGTTATCTATAACTCTTCACTCTCCATTCTTAAAATGCCAAGTGCTTCTTAAAAACTTAAGTTGTGCCATTAGTAGGGTATATACGGTACTTCATGATTGCTCTTCACACTCTAAAACTTAAGCTGCATTATTACTTTGCTATATTCAGTAATGCCTGCTCTAGCCACACAGCCTAGCAAGGCTGTGCCACACACACTGAAACAGTCTCAAGCATACAGCCAGTTTTATGTTGCCATTCTGCTCACAAAGCCCATTCAAATACTTGGTCTCTCTAAAGAGCAAAAGATCATGCTGGCAGCATGTCCAAGAAAGCTGGCATTTTAAAATGGCTACAGCTTTTTTCATCTATGGCTGAATCAGGAAAGATCAAGAGCAAGAAGCTGTGTTAAACTCTGGGGTTATTTTTGTCTAGAATTTCTTTTCAAGCTTTCTCAGGTTTTACATGGATTTAGCCAGCTCACGTTGGAGTGCCAATTTGTAGGAGGAGGCTGCTTGTTTGTTCTGGCCACCCAGAACCAAGATAACCACACAGAAATTGTATTAATTAAGACACTTCTTGGTCCATTCACTTTAGCTTCTTATTGGCTAATTCTTATATTAATTTAACCCATTTCTATTAATCTGTATATCACCATGTGGCAGTGTTTTATCAGCAAAGATTCAACATGTCTGACTCTGCTGGCGATTCCTTAGTGTACCTATAACTGCACCTTCTTCCTCCCATCATTCCATTTAGTTTTCCCTACCTACCTAAGTTCTGCCCTATCAACAGGCCCAAAGCAGTTTCTTTATTCATTAATAGTAATCACAGCATACAGAGGGAAATCCCGCATACCCAGGGTGTTGAAATCTCTTACTATTAGTGCTTGGGGTTTGATGTTTGATTTATGCTTTAGTAATGTTTCTTTTGCATATGTGGGTGCTTCTGTATTTGGGGCATAATTGTTCAGAAACAATGTTTGGAACTTCATCTTGATAATTTTTTCCTGTGATGAATATGGTGTCCTTCTACACCTCTTCTGACTGATTTTCATTTGAAGTCTATTTTGTTAGATATTAGAATAGCTATACCAGCAGGTTTCTGAAGTCCATTTGATTGGAAAACCTATTCCCAACCCTTTACTCTGAGGTAATGCCTGGTTTTGAGGTTGAGGTGTGTTTCTTGAATATAACAGAAGGATGAATCTATCTTTTGTATCCATTCAAATAGCCTGTGTCCTTTTTTAGGTGAATTGAGTCCATTGATATTAAGAGATATTAGTGACCAGTGATTGTTAATTCCTTTTATGTTTTGGTAGTAGTATGTGTGTGTTTCCCTTCTTTGGGTTTTGCTGCTGTGAGGTTATCTGTTGCCTGTGCTTTGTGGGTACAGTTATCTTCCTTGGGTTTGGGCTTTCCTTCTAGTACTTTCTGTAGGGCTGGGATTGTGGATAGGTATTGTTTAAATATGATTTTGTCATGAAATATCTTGTTCTTTTCATCAATGGTGATTGAAAGCTTTGCTGGGTATAGTAGTCTAGGCTTGCATCTGGGGCCTCTTAGTTTATTCAACACATCTCTCCAGGATCTTCTCAGTTTCATAGTTTCCATTGAGAAGTCAGGTATAATTCTGATAGGTCTATCTTTATATGTTACTTGACATTTTTCCTTTGCATCTCTTAATATTTTTTCTTTATTCGGTATGTTTTGCATCTTGATTATTATATGGCGAGGGTACTTTTTTAAATCCAGTCTATTTGGTGTTCTGTGAGCTTCCCGTAACTTCATAGTGATATCCATCTTAGGTTGAGAAAGTTTTCTTCTATGGTTTTGTTGAATAAAATTTCTGTGCCTTTGAGCTAGAGTTCTTCTCCTTCTTCTATCCCTATTATTCTTAGTTTTGTTCTTTTCATTGTGCCCCAGATTTCCTGGATGATTTGTGTTAAGAATTTGTGGTATTTAACATTTTCTTTGACCAATGAATCTATTTCGTCTATAGTATCTTCAACTCCTTAGATTACCTCTTCCATCACTTGTATTTTGTTGGTTATGCTTGCATCTGTAGTTCCCACTAGTTTACTCAGATTTTCCATACCCAGAATTCCCTTGGTTTGTTTTTTCTTTATTTTCTCTATTTTAGACTTCAAATCTTAAACTTTTTGTTTCACCTATTTGATTGTTTCTTCTTAGTTTTCTTGAGTTTCTTTGAAAGATCTATTATAGTCTTACAATTTTTTGTTTGTCTTTTCCTCCATTTCTTTAAGGGAGTGCTTCATTTCCTCTTTAAATTTTTCCATCATCTTCATAAAGTTACATTTAAAATTGTTTTCTTCTGCTTCTTCTGGGTAAGGATGATCAAGTCTTCCTGTTGTGTAACCACTTGGTTCTGGTGTGACCATGTTGTTTTTTAAGTTTTCAAATGAATTCTTGCATTGACTCTCTCCCATCTCTTCCTTCAGTTGATGCTGGCAGTGTCTTTGATCTTTATTCAATCCTTGTTTGGGATTCAAGATAAAAACATATTTTCTGTTTGTAATCTGTTTGCATAATTCAATAATTAGAAACAAACATTATTTGTAATTATATCATTATATCATTATACATTTAATTATATCATTCATACATTGTTGTATAGTGCTCATTTTTTTATTCTATCTAAAATATATATTTACATTTTTTATTTGTCCAATTGGTTTTATTAAAGTTATAAATAAAGAAAATTGCTGAACCTTATAAAACAGAAAGTAGGAAGTAGTCTTGAACACATTGGCACAGGGAACCACTTCCTAAATATAACACCAGTAGCAGAGACACTAGAATAGCAATCAACAAATGACAGCTCCTGAAACTAATATGCTTCTGAAAGGCCAAGGACATGGCTTTAAGACAAAATGACAGCCTACAAAATGAGAAAACATATTCCCCAACTCTGAAAGAGGGCTGATCTTAAAGAACTCAAGAAACTAGACATCAGAATACCAAGTAATTCAATTTAAAAATGGGGTATAGAGCTAAACAGAGAATTCTCAACAGATGAATCTCAAATAACTAAAAGATATTTAACAAATTGCTCGACCTCCTTAATCATCAGGGAAATTCAAATCAAAATGACTCTGAGATATTATCTCACACCCGTTACAGTGGCTAAGATCAAAAATACTGAGAACAGTTTATATTGAAGAGATTATGGAGTAAGGGGAACACTCTCCACTGATGGTAAGAGTGTAAACTTGTACTGCCACTTTGGAAATCCGTATGCAACTTGTCAGAATAATTGAGAATTAATCTACTTCAAGAGGCAGTGAAACCACTGTTAGTCATATGCCCAAAGGATTCTCAACAATGCCACAAGGGCACTTACCCAACCATGTTCATAGCAGCATTACTCATAATAGTCACACCCTGGAAACAAACTTAATGACCCTCTACCAAAGAATGAATAAAGAAAATGTAGTTCATTTACAAAATAGAGTATTATTCAGCTGTAGAAAAAACAATGACACCTTGAAATTTGCAGGCAAATGGAAGGAACTATAGAAAAATCATCCTGAGTGAGGTAACCCAGACTCAGAAAGACAAACACGTTTGTTTATACATATATGTTAACAAATATATGTTGCTTTATACATATATGGGATATTTGCTTTGCTTAAGTTTGCTTTCAACCTATTATATGTTTTACATGAATGATTATCACAACAAAAACATATACACATATATTATTCTGTGTCAGAGGAATGGAAAGAATACCTATTTTAGAATAAAGATATGCATTATTCTCTTAAAGGAAGTTTAAGCTTAAATATTCTGAGTACACAATAGGACAGTAGAATAGCATTGTTTTAAATGATTTCAAGGAAATTATTAATTTGGCTACAAGATCTTGAAAAAAAAGAATTTGTTCAAATGAAGTCACAAAAATAGCTAAATTTTTATGGTCTAAGTTTATGATAAAAAATATAGAATCAAAGTATGCTTTAGTATCTGGTAGTATGCAATAAAGTTAAAAGGATAGTTACCAAAATTTAGGCAGTAGTGAACCAATTTGTCATGCCAAAGGTTTCTTGGTCTCTTTATGCCGTGTCTTTATCCTGTGCATCATGTAAAATTTTTTGAGATTGTTTCATGTTGTATGTATTCCTAAAATCCATTATTATTTATTTCTGTGTAGTAGTCCGACCCTTTATTCAGCTAAGCTACTCTGTCTTATTTATTGTGAATAGATATTTGAGGGGTTGTTAATTTTCTTTTTTCTTTTTAATTAAAATATGCTTATATCACTTGCTCTCTTCTACCTCTCTCCACTAGCTCCTCCAAGGTACATCTTTATTTATCTTCATGAGGGATTTTTATCTGCTGAGGTCTTTTTATGTATAGTAATTTTGTGATTCTTTTGCTTATCTCATTGAATGATTGATACTATGTTTTCTTCAAACTTCTGGAGGATTTTCTGTAATACTGGCAATAGTCATCTTTAAGCATTCAGTAGAATTTACCAACTTTTCTCTCTTTCATATGTCTTGAGACAGGGTTTCATGGAGTGGAGCTTGGACTTAAGTGCACTAATAACCAATAATGACTTTGCACTTTTCACTGTCTTCCTTCTACCTGACAAGTATGGGGACGAATGATGTGTGCAACCATGGCTGGAGTTTGCTGTGTCAGGGACGGAACCTAGGACTTTGTTCATGCCAGGCAAATGCTTTCCCATCTGAGCTATGGCCCCAGTCCTCAAGTTCTCTTCATAAAAAGGTTTTTATTTTTTATAAAAATAAAAAGTGTTCATTTTATTAAATTTGATGTCTTTAATAAAGAAAAGTCTGCAAACATCAAAAAAAAAAGATCTTGAAAAAAGTTCAGTCTACTTGTTATCAAAAGGTTTTTTTTCTTTTTTTTTCAAGAAAACAATCTATCACCACAGGAATTCATAAATAAAATTATTCCCTTTCATGCAGTGTCAGTCATTCATTACCTTTAACTAGAGCAAATTCTAGTGGACCAACTGTATGTCTGTGACACTATGCCTGATATCAACCACTGGCATAAAATTAATGGTCACTATTACTGAAGCTAGAGGCTGCAAATACACTCAGATTCTAATGGGCATAGATAAAAGCCTATAGAAAAGTGATTCACCATGAATCAATGTTTCTAATTTTCTCAGCATCTTCTAGGGAATTTAAATTGGGTCTACATTGGGTTTTAGAATGTTTTTAACCTTTCAGATTGAAAATTATCCTCTATGTTTTTACTCTCTTTTTCCAAGTCCTTGGCAAAATTGAACATTATAGCTGCCTCTGTGTGTGTATAGGGGTAGTTTGTCTTATCTGGCATTCAGTTGATCTGGCCTCAGTGTCAAATTAAGTTTTTTTCTGTTTTTGATTTTCTTTCTTGCCTTCTCTTTCTTTCTTTCTTTCTTTCTTTCTTTCTTTCTTTCTTTCTTTCTTTCTTTCTTCATTCATTCATGTTTAACTGTATGGCTTCATGTGAAGAGTTTTCATTTTGAGTAGAAATGCAACTTTTTTAAAATTCCTTTCAATTATTGCCTTTTGCTCCTATATATTAAAGAATGATGATGTAAATCACAATGTCTGATGCGTTGGAATGATAATTAGATTCAGTTGAAGGAGTTGGAAAGAATTCTGCATCTTCAGTGTAGAATTAAACTTATTTTTCTTTTAATCGTATAACAATTGACTGTATATATGAGTAGTCATTACTAAGACATGAATAATCTCAGGTTTCTTTTGAGACAGGGTTTCTCTGTGGCTTTGGAGCCTGTCCTGAAACTAGCTCTTGTAAAGCAGGCTGGCCTCAAACTCTCAGAGATCTGCCTGCATCTGCCTCCCAAGTGCTGGGATTAAAGGGATGCACCACCATAGTCTGGCTAAGCTAAGAATTTTTAATGGATTTATTTTTTTTCATGGATAACCTAAGTCTTTGAAGAAGATATATTACAATTCTTATTTTTACAATAACATCATGAAATACACAAGTATTCCTTAACAACTTTGCGAGAGACAAAGGATTTGAGCTATTTTATTTATGACTGGTAGTATTAATTATTCAATATTAAGCAGCCCTCCTCTACAATTTCTGCTTTTCATATAAAATCATTGAGATCCTCATGTATAGATTTGTGGAATAGATAAAATCACACCATCCCTTTCAAATAAATTTTGTAAATATATGAATATAGTTGCAAGCCTCAGTTATAAAAAAATAACTTCATGCACGGTTTTGCATTCTTCCTTGCAATGGCACTTCTGTCACAAGTTTCATGTTTGTCCCAGATGGTTGTGAATCAAAACACAAATAGAAGGCAAAGTAAAATATTTTTATAACCTGCTCTCTGACCACATGGATCCAATAAAATCTGTAGAGAGCAGATAAGCTCCCAGTGCCAATACTTTACTTATCAACTTTCCTTTAGACAAAGAGAGAACTGGCATAAAGATTTTCTTTGTTTTTATTTTTGCCAGTAATGAGTGGATGTAATTTTTTATCAACTGTAGACAAAGGAGAGAATACCACAAGAAGGTATAGTTTTAAAAATATACTTCTAGTAAAGAATTTAAAGCAAAGAAGATCTCAACTTCTGAAGGATGGCTAGAAGTAATGATAGCAAAAGAGGAATTCTGTTGAACAAAAATCTTAGTCCAATAGTTTAACTCTCTTTTTAAACTGCTCTTCAGACTTGTCAGTGTTTTCCTGGCCCCTCCATTTAAGACATTGACAGAAAAAAGTCATACTTGAAAAATTCTAGTGGAAAAATGGATGTGTGAATTTAAAACCTCAATGAGGAAAATGGATTCCTCCAGCAAATACCCTTCCTTATGATAAGAAGGAATGTACATATAGCAGAAAGAGCAAAGAATGTTCCCACAGACTCTATTGCCTTTGATAAGGCTCATGTCTTCATGCCTGTCTGATTTGTCTTATTTCCTATTCTTTTTATCACCTTGTCTCATCAAGATTTTTCTTACCCTTTCTGATCCTATTCATTCCTCTGAATGGCCCTAATTCTTTATCTCCTTTCACAAAACACAGAACTTTTTGCATTCACAATGAATATGCTTTTATTTTCCTTCATTCTGACAGTAATTCCTTATTTCTGAATGAGATAATAGGAAATTGAATCACTTCCCATTTTTTTGTCTAAGTGAAATAGGCAAAAATCAATTACTAGAGACAGTTGATCCAAAGGCCTTGATGAAGACTTTAGATCAATGGAGTAGCTGGTCCCTGTATGCCTGTTTGTACATATCGTGTTATCAGATATCTGTAGTGTCTGCATGAATGTATGTATAAAAGTGACATACCTATAGAAATTTTATTTTCATATGTCCCTTAAATCTGTGGGTATATACTAGTAGAAATATCGAGTAAACCACCAATATAAGAATTTACAAAACATAGGAAGTGATCTAATCTTTTTTATTCATTTTTTCTATTTTTATTTTATTTAGAAAACAAAAAACCTATCTTTTTTCATTTTTCATGCCAATATAGTTCCTGCTCCCTCCTTTAATCCAGTTCCCTCTACCTTCCAACCCCCATTCCAGTCCCCATCCACTTCTCAGAGAGGGTAAGGCACATTACTTTGAGGGAGGACCACAGCCCTCCCTGCTATATTTAGGCTGAGAAAAGTATCCCACCAGAGGGAATGGGTTTCAAAAAGTCAGTACAAGCAGTAAGGGATAAAACTTGTTCTGACTGTCTGTGGCCCTGCAGTCTGTCCCAGCCACACAACTGTTACCTACATTCTGAGGGCATAGTTTGGTCCTATGCCAGTTTGTTCCCTGTCCGGACAGAGTTGGTGAGCTCCCATCAGCTCAGGTAAGCTGTTTCAGTGGGTATCCCCATCATGGTATTGACCTCTTTGTTCATATTCTTACCCCACCCACTCTTTGACTGGACTTTGGGAGCTCAGACCAATGCTCCACTGAGGCTCCCTGCCTCTTCTTCCATAAATTGCTGGGTAAAGTTTCTGTGGTGACTGGTGTAGGAGGTTTTTTGTATTTGTGTTGCTTTTCATTAGTGAACAAAGAAACTGCCTTGGCCTTTTGATAGGGCAAAAATAAGGTAGGCGGGGAAGACAGAACAGAATGCTGAAAAGAGGAGAGTCAGAGAGAGCTGCCATAAAGCTGCCAGGTCAGACATGCTAAATCTTTCCCAGTAAGCCACAACCTCGTGGTGACATAAAGATTATTAAAAATGGGTTAAATCAAGATGTGAGAGTTAGCCAATAAGAGGCTAAAACTAATGGGTCAGACAGTAATTTAATTAATACAATTTCTGTGTGGTTATTTGGTTGTAAACTAGCCAGGAGGGACAAAACAAAGGGGTCCCATGCTCCTTTTACAACAGGTGACAATTAAGATATTCATTAATCTGACTACAGGACAAGGCCAGTTCGGGCACCCTCGCCACTGTTGCTTGGGGTCTTAGCTGGTGTCATCCTTGTCGATTCCTTGAAATTTCTTTAATGTCAGGTTTCTTGTAAAGCCCATAATGGCTCCCTCAATCAAGATAGGTCTTTCCTTGCTCTCCTCTCTGTCCTT
The DNA here is from genome assembly GCA_004026605.1 of Ondatra zibethicus. NCBI lineage: Eukaryota > Metazoa > Chordata > Mammalia > Rodentia > Cricetidae > Ondatra > Ondatra zibethicus. The sequence goes on from PVIU01003253.1 coordinate 19,662, forward strand.
CTCACATCTTGACTTTACCATTCCCTAAAGTCCTCCTCCTGCCTCCCCTTCCCCACTCATCCTCCTCTTTTGCCCTCCCTTCTCTCCATAACCCCATGCTCCCAATTTTTCTCAGGATATCTTGTCTAATTCCCCTTCCCAGGGAGATCTATATATGTTACTCTTAGCGTTCTTGTTACTTAGTTTCTCTGGGGTCGTGAACCATAAACTTGTTATGCTTTGCTTTACAGCTAGTATCCACTTATGAGTGAATCCATTCTATGTTCATCCTTCTGGGACTGCATAAACTCACAGAATGAATTTTTCTACTTCATCCATTTGCATGTAAATTGCAAGATGTCATTTGTTTTTCACTGCTGAGTAGTACTCCACTGTGTAAATGTACCAGATTTTCTTTATTCAGTTCCTCAGTTGAGGGGCATCTAGGTTGTTTGCAGGTTCTGTCTATGACAAATAATGCTGCTAAAACATAGTTGAACAAATGTCCTTGTAGTATGATAGAGCATCCTTTGATTATATGCCCAAAAGTGTTATACCTGAGTCTTGTGGCAGGTTGATTCCCAATATTCTGAGAAACCACCATACTGGTTTCCAAAGTGGACATACAAGTTTACAGTACCACCAGCAATGGTGGAATTTTCTCCTTACAAAGCATCTTATCCCACATAAGCTATTATTGGTGTTTTTGATCTTAGCCATTCTGACAGGTGTAAGATGTTATCTCAGAGTCATTTAATTTGCATTTATCTGATGGGTAAGGATTTTGAACATTTCCTTAAGTGTCTTTAGGCCATTTGAGAGTCTTCTGTTGAGAATTCTCTGTTTAGTTCTGTACCTCATTTTTTAGTTGTGTTATTTGGAATTTTGATGTCTGATTTTTTGAGTTCTTTATATATTTTGGAGATCAGTCCTCTGTCTGATGGGGGTTGATTAAGACCTTTTCCCATTAGTAGGCTGCCTTTTTGTCTTATTGACTTTGTCATTTTCTTTATAGAAGATTCTCAGTTTCAGAAGGTTCCATTTATTTATTGTTACTCTCAGTGTCTGTGCTACTGGTGGTACATTTAGGAAGTGGTCTCCTGTGTCCATGCATTAAAGGCTACTTCCCACTTTTTTTCTATCAGGTTCAGTGTGGTTAGATTTACATTTAGATCTTTAATCCATTTGGACTTGAGTTTTCTGCACGGGGATAGATTTGGATTTATTTTCGTTATTTTAAATGCGGACATTGAGTTATTCCAGGGCCATTTGTTGAATTTGCTTTCTTTTTACATTATATAATTTTAGCTTCCTTGTCAAAAATCCACCTTGTTCATAGGTGTGTGGATTAATATCAGGGTCTTGGATTTGATTCTATTGGTCAACCTGTCTGTCTTTATGCCAGTAACAGGCTGTTTTCATTACTGTAGCTCTATAATAGAGCTTGATGTCAGTGATTGTGATGGCTCCGGAAGTTCCTTTATGGTATGTAGTGAGGAGGCTGTTTGTTGGTTTCCTGGCCGCCCAGTCTCCTGAAATAATCACACAGAGACTGTATTAATTAAATCACTGCTTGGCCTATCAGCTCTAGTTTCTTATTATCTAGCTCTTATATCTTTGGCTAACCCATTTCTAGTGTATATTTTACTTTACAACAAGGTTTGTGGCCTACTGGCAAGGTTTTGGTGTTGTCTCCCGCTGCGGCTCCATGGCTTCTCTCTGACTCTGCCTTCTCTCTCCCAGCATTCAGTTTAGATATTTGCCCTGTTAGCATTTTATTGGAAACTGACTGTTGGGGTCACAATAAAAAACAGTATGATAACCAGTCATCTTGCTGAAATATATTTATCCTTGGAATCTAAGCATTTTATTAAGTACTTCATACTGCTACTTTCTTTAAGGAATGCATTCTTTTGTTACTGAATTGGTAATTTATGATGCAATTTTTATCACTTGAGAAATATATATATATATACATATATATAATACCTAGTGTGTGTATATATATATATATGAATACATATACTTATACACACATGAGGTATTTTCTTCAAATCTAGAAACTATTGCTTACTCTCTAATTCTGTGCCCCCAGATCAACTATTGATTCTGAATTCCATGTGATCTTTCCTATATCCCTCTCAAGTGCCTGTAGTTTGTCCCTATGCACATGACTAAGATGAACAATTGACAAATTGGATCTCATAAAGCTAAAAATGCTCTGTACAGCAAAGAACACAATCTATTCTGGTATTAAACAATCTAAAAGGGGAAACATATTGAACATATGTGTGTGTGTGTGTGTGTGTGTGTGTGTGTGTGTGTATGAGAGAGGGTTAGTATCTACAATGCACAAAGAACTAAAAACACTAAATACTAATAAACAAGCAACCCAATCAAAAATTGGGGCATAGCTGGGCAGAGGTGTCACACACCCTTAATCCTGGCACTTGAGAGGCAGAGGCAAATGGATCCCTGTAATTTTGAGGCCATACAGCTCTACAGAGTTAGTTCCAGGACAGCTAGGGATGTTCCACAGGGAAACCCTGTCTTGAAAAAACAAAAAACAATAACAAGAAACAAAACAAACAAACAGAAAAACAAAATTGGGGCATGGAGCTAAACTGAGAGTTCTAAAAGGAGAAATGCAAATTACTGAGGAAAAATACAAAAAATTCCAGCAATCTTAGCCATCATAGAAATATAAGTTAAAACTACTGTAATATTTCATCTTAGTCTCAGTCAAAATACCTGTGATTATAAAGAAAAAATGCTCGCATGGCTTTAGGGTAAAAAAAAAATCTCATTCGCTGTTGACAGGAATGCAGGCTGTTTCGGTCACTGTGGACATCAGTGAGTGGGTTCCTCAGTAAACTAGAAGTGGATCTACAATATCTTACTACTGGAAATATTTCCAAAGGACTATGCATCCTATGGTAGAAATAACACATGTTCATCTATGCCCATGACTACTCTATCCACAATAGTTAGGGAATTTATAGTCTAGAAACACATCAACCACTGTATAGTTAGTGAAAATATGGTGCAAAACACCAAAGCAATTTTTATTCAACTGTTTAAAAATGAATTATGAAAACTGTGTGTTAATATATGGAGGTAAACATAATAATTTGGTATGAGGTTATCCAAACTCAACAAGGCAAATGCTGTGCATCAACTGTCCTATGTGGATGCTGCCTTTAATAATTAGATATGTGTTTAAATGGGAGCACCCACAAAATCCAAGAAACTAATAAGGGGCCATGGGCATCTTTCAAAGAAGGGTTAAATAATTCAGATGATATGAAACAGCAAGGGAGTAAGAGCAAGAATTGATTAATTGGGGTTGGTGGGAAACCTACTGTAGAAGCTTCCAAAATATATGCATGCACATATACACAATGACTTTAAATGGAATTACCCCATAACAAGATGGAGGTTGTTGATGCATTTCTCAGACAACATAAATATGCCACTGTGATATGCCACTGCAAGATAAGAGCTACTTCTTGTCCAGTCACAAGATAGTGAGGTCCTTCAAACCTCACAACAATACACTGCTTTTGGTTACCCTCCAGAACAGGATTGTGTGACCCTCTTGTTGACAGCACCACATATTTGAATCATAGAACATGGAGATTATGAGTTATTAAATATCTGGAAGCTTTATTAACTACTGGTAATAACTCATAATGCTGGAAAGTGTTGTGCATGCACCCAGGGATGTAACATAATCAATATTCTTACTGAGATATGAACCCCAAGAGTTACAATAGCAAGGTGTCTGTCACAAGGTGCCCACTGGGGCAAAAATAGCACAAATTTCATGGAAGGAAAACCACGTTCTTACTGGGTTTTTAAAGCCTACTGAACAATATGGAGCTTATGCTAGATACTTTAAATGGAGTTGAGAACCTGGGAGAGGATAGGTGATAGTCCCTAGGGGAGATCCTATTAATAACAATCTCGTAAATGTATTATAACCGTTCGTTAGTGCCAATCTCAATCCTTATTAGAAGAGTTTCTTGTTGAAGCAGGTGGGATCAACTCAGAGGCCCACAGCTGGTCAACACACAGAGTATAAGAGACTGTAGAGTGCTCAGTTTTAAATGGGATGTCTACAAAGCACCCTCTTTCCAAGACGCAAGGATCAGCATAGAAAACTCAAAGGAACATGAGTGAGGTCAAAGGGTTCAGGTTGACTACTAGAAAACTTCTTTCAGGACAGAACAGCACAGTAGCACACATGGACTTAGTGGCTGTGGCTGTATACAAAATTCTTAAACATGATCATGGTGAATAAAATTCTTCCCTAGATGGAGGCGGGATCACAGAGCTCCACCATAAGTCAAGGAGCTATTGGCAACTGAAGATTGCTGTAAGAGAGTTTTCCTCGGAGATATGCCCCTACAAAACCAACCATACTTCAGTATGTCGCTAAACCCATGTTGTTACTTATGTAAGAATGCATAAAATTCTTTCCATCATTGTGATACATGCTATTCAAATGTTTTCTTCTATACTACAACTGATAAGAGCTTGGACCCCTGAGGATAGTTAATAGACAAACGAGAATGGCAAAGCAATTATAAAAAAGGTTTTCTTTATGTTTTATAAACTTTAATTAAATTCTATAATGTTTTCCTACAAGACATAAACACTGTTAACCCTATTCAGCAGAGAGTGAGAGTAAGGCAAACATAAAATTAACCAATAAAATAGTTTCGATATCAGAACCATTTTTCAAGATAAAACTATACTGAAAAACAAGCCTCTGTTTTTTATCTGCATCATTTATTTCATACTGTTCTTCCAACACTCTGTTTTTGGCTTATAGACTTTCTTCTCCAGTAGGAATTAGGACATAGAGGCATATGAGGTGCTGAATTGAGCTCTGAAGTTCATACATGGTAGGTGAACTGTTGGAGATTAATTGCTTACTAAAACTGTCACTGCTGAGCACACAGGGTGCTTTAGCTTTGCTGGTTTTCATTAGAATAGGGAAGGGTTTGGGCTACTGGAAAATTATTCATGCAGCTGAAGGGAAGAGTAGGAATGAGAAGAAAAGATGTTGCAAATCTCAGTAACAATAAGATGTTTAACTGTAAAAAACTACTTAAGTTATATTAAAAACACCCAAATTCGCTAAATCACGGTAGCATTAATGTTTATTTATTTCCCTTATGAAAAATATATTGAGTATGTTCCTTATATAGGGCTCTTTGTTTTGCATATCATAGATGATAAAATATGACATAAACCCATAATTAAGAGTATATGGCCAAAATTCTGACACTAGGCATTTAAATGTAGCTTCCATTGTTCAGTAGCTGCATTGGCTTGAAAATATCATTTTTTTTAAAAAAGTAAATGAAACAGGAAGCAAAAGGAAGAAGAAAGCAGAAAAGAAGGACCTAGGGTCCTTAATCCTTAATCTACAAAACTGAGATAACTGTGAAAACTAACTGCTTTGCTGGATCTGTAATATACAAAATAGGAAATATCAGTATTCCTATTTAGATCAAACAGAACTAGACTGCAATAAATGTTACATGCTAGACCTTATTATTATCAGCTACAAGATCAGGTACATGGATTTTTCTAAGTTAAAAAATCTAAAAAGCTCGGTGCTGGATAAATGACTCATTATTAAGAGTAACCGAGTTTGGTTCCCAGCATCTGCATACTGGCAAACAACAGTCTTTAACTCTAGTTCCAGGGCATCTAATGCTGTCCTCCTGGTGTCTGTACACACCAGGGCCAAAGAGAAAACAATCAGACATATAAAATACAAAAATCTTAAAAATTAAAAAACCCCAAAAACCTTAAAAATATATGTAACATAGTAAATAAAATCATTAATCTATTACTATTCATTGTAAAGAAAATTTGCAGTATAATGAGCAAAGAATAATATGGGAGATACTGTGACACAGTTCTTAAGGAAAAGAAGTTATTACAATTGATTTTTAACAGGAACAGTGGAGAGTCAATAGCCTCTGAGGTGTCAGAATGTATAAACCTAGAAATGCTAAAAGGAGTTTGAACTAAAATTGTTACAACGAGTTTGTACATTTTAAAGGGTAGGGGGAAGTCTTCAGTTTATGGTAACTTGGCTTCATGAACACCAATGGCTGCATGACAGACTTTGAGCATGAAAGAAAAAGGATCCACTGAAGGCCTTTGAGAGTCCCCGTGCAGTCAGAATCACTTAGGCAAGCACAGGTCAGGAGGGAGGAGTAGCTGGAATCTAGATGAAAAAACGAGAGATTGATGAAGAAACTGGTTGGCAGGTATGAAGAGTCAAAGCCACAGTGAATGAAAATGGAAAGTGTTCTCAGGAGACCCCTATACAATAATGCTGTATTTAAGAGGCTTTTTGAGAAAAAAAATGGACAAGCAAATATTAAAAGAGCTTGGAAAATATGATTTATTTTGGAGAGAGAAAGATAAAAATGCTAGTGAGCAGAAATCCAGAAACATTTAATGGCACTGTGGCATTGAGTATTATGGTACAAATGATATTGATTTATTTTAAATGCAATATATATGAAATGTAATATAAAGCGTATTGAAATTCCTCTCATGAACTTTCTAAACAAAATAATTCTAAAGGTTCTCAATAATTGCTTCTATTATGACACCCATAACCTGGAAAAGTAGTTCTGTGTAAGTATAAACAATTCACATAGCCAGTTTTGCATTAGCATGTCAACTAAATGACTTAAAAGCAACGAATGCTTTGGAAATAAAATTTCTCTATTTCAAACTTGTTTTTCTTCCATTTTAAATTTCATGAAATGACTTTTTGTTTGCTTTATTATTATGGTGGATGAAGGACATGCAACAGGACACATGTGGAAGACAGAAGAGAACTCACTAGAGTTGCTGTCTCATTCCACTAAGACTCAAGGCTGAAACTCAAGCCTCATCCTTGGCAGCAAAAGTCTTTATATACTCATCCATCCCACTTTTCTTGGCTTTTCTTCCCCCTCGACCTACTACCTATTTATGAACTAAGTCAATACTGAAAATGATATGCTCAACCCTGAGGTCTATATTTTAAACCTATCCACTGATCTCAAGATTCAGGTTAAGATGTTGCACCTCCAACAAATCCAAATCAGCACTTATCAAACCTGTGTTATGGGATTCATCTTGCCTCTAGATTGGAGTACTATGTGCAATGAATGAAAGCGAAGGGCATCTCTTAATGTAGACACTGGGGCCTCTCTAGGTCTCCCATCTGTCCCCCACTTCCTATCCAACTCATCATCCAGCAAAATGACACTTTCTTACATACAGATCTATTTGGTGCTATTTTTCATGTTTTGTAGTTTTTCTATTAACTCTTTTTCCCAGCAAGATACCTCTAATTGATTTTTCACTCTTCTTAGGTTAGCAAGAGTTAAAAGTGTACAGCAGATTGCTGAAATCACAGCAGACACCTCCCTCTCCTCTCCCCGTAATTTTGGTTTGCTTCAGCTGTCTTTAGTACTAGTAACTAAAAATTACAAAGGCCCTTCTATTCCCATTCTACTTCTTATATTTTCCTTCAATCTGAAATTACAATCAAGCAGATAATAAATTTTCAATAAAGATATATTAAGTAATTGATTGAAGAAATAACAAATAGAAAATTAACTTAAATGAAATCATCACCAAATGGATGAAAGTAAACAAATAACAAAAACAACCTAATTGTGAAACAGTGGAAATCTTAATGTGTAAAGTATACAAAGTCTCAATGAATTCCTTTGGAAAAATATCTGCAATAAGAAAGAATATGCATTAAAATACTTAGCAATGTACACATTAATATTTTGGAGCTAATATTTACATCTCTTAAAAACAGAGAGTTTATTTTAGGTAGTTGAAATGTAAATAAATTACATGACTCTATCACACTGTAGTTTCATGCCTGTTATATCATTATACTTTGCTTTTCATATATTCATAGAGGATAGACATAATTGAACTTACTATGTTTTGTGTAAAAAAAAAATTCCACTCTGTGGAGTTTCAAACCAAAGGTGCTTGTGAATAGAGCAGAACTAGGTGTTTTCCAGGGAAAAGATTCAACCTGGTCTTTGCTTCAAGTTCATCTTGCTACTTAACAGTTTCTTTATAATGCTTATATCTGTTCTGGGAAGGTATCACCAATAGCCAGTTTATTAGATGTGTATAAAACTAAAGATAATTGTCATTGAGTGGGATAGTGAGGACGATTTAGAAAGGAAAGGACTGTAGATTTTCATACACATACTTTACAAAATCACTGTGGTTACTTGGATTCATCCTTTACTTCTTTTTTTATTCAGTGAGAAGGGCAAGTTGCAGTTGGAGATTTCATTGTAAGAACACCTGTCACCAAACAGGACTTACTAACATCTGCTTTCAAATTACCAAGTGAGCCCTACAGGCACTTTGCTTTCCATATATTAAGGCTTTCTCTTTGTGTTAAGGACACGTGTGTGTGTGTGTGTGTGTGTGTGTGTGTGTGTGTGTGTGTGTGTGTGTGTGAAGTTTTTATGTCTGTCCACACGTATGTTTGTATAACATACACACAAAATATATGTATGTAGATTTTTATATCCATCTATATAGCTGTCCTAAAGGAAAGCAGAAGATGATTTAGGGTGCTTGATGCTTTTAAGAACTGAGTTTCAGAACAATGACTCTGTGTCAAACTGATTTTATATGATGACAATATCTAAAATTGGTGATTTCACTCTGGTGATAAGAGTGACACAGATATTAATATGAAAACCATGCTCACCATTTCATTTCACATACCAACCACCTTGCTAAGCAAACTAAAGTGTTAAACATAAGCTTTATTTTCCTTGTTAACATTACCGTTATTTTAGGCTCTCTAACTCTAAGGACATGGGTTAAGTTATTACTCATTTCTTATTATATAGGTAGCATCAAGAAAAGTAAATACCACAATGTATGCTTTCAAATGTATATGATTTATTTTGGAACGACAACACTACCTGTAAGGCAGTAGCTCTTTACAAAGTAAAATTATGAATGTGAACATAATTGTTTGTGTTAGTTATGAAATATAAAGTGTTATACATTTTAAAATTATAAAGAGAAAATATTTAAAATCATTTTCCAGTAAAAATAGAAATATTATTTTATATATGTTTTGGTCCATAATCCTAAGAGTAGCAGATAAGGTTGACACTTTGCTTTTCATATATTAAGGCTTCCTCTATGTGTTAAAGATAATGGCATGTCCAAATATATCATTTACAGCAGATAGCACCTCATAAACACGTTTTTGGTTTATGATTTGTGGGGAGAACTGAAATGTTTTACAATATTTAGACTGGCCTTCATTGTTAATGCTCTAGTGATGTTTGCATGATAAAAAGGTACATACCCACAGGAAAAACTGACTAGGGTAGACTATGCACCTGCCGATGCTTTGAATATTCTCAATTCAAATGTGCATTGATGTAATTTTCAATGTTATGGTATTTTAAATGACAGTATCCTGTTTGGTACAACCTCATGCATATGAAACTCTACAAGATAATTCTGAAAACTATAATTATTATTATTAGTGTGTATATATTTCCATATTTAATTATGTTGAAAAATTATCTCTCAAAATACTATATGACTTCACTATATGACAAAGGAGATCTTGAACTCTGCCAGCTATTATGATACCAAATATATGTATTAAATTCATATTAAAATAACAGGTTATATCAGCTTTAATTTTATAGGTATCATTAAGGTTAATATCTGTGTAAGTCAAATAGCATATCTATTGATTGTTATTTTTTTGAAGATTTATGTTAAGCATTGAGGATATCTTCTTTCTGTTTCCATCTAAAAAGGAAATTTATTAACATAAATTTAGAAAATAGAAATTTTGTCCTATAAGAATATGAATGCATTTTTGTTATTTGTCATGTCAAACATAAACTTTCTCATTATACAGTGCATAGCACAACCTTGTTTTATAATATACATATCACACAAATACTTAAGAAATGAAACTAAAAGTATTTTATTGCTTATAGTTTTATTATTATGCCTCAATGATCTGTTCAATTTGATAATATTTTATTCAAGAATTTTATGACTGTAAGCAGGAAAGGGTTTATTTGTTTATTTTTATTTTCATACACTGTCCTAACCTAGTTTTGATATAAGACCTACTAACCTCTTAAATGAATTAAACCAATATGTTTCATTCTCAGAACTAATTTTTTTAAATTTGAAATCAATCTGTTCCTTACTGGTTTGGCAAAATCTGAATGCACATAAAATGATCATTTTATATTGAAAAATAAAAGTGAACATTTAACTAATGATGATTCCATTTTGAAATAATAATTTAACATCTTTAATTATTTATAGCTTATTAAAATTTCTATTATTTTATGAAATTTGAAAATTTCTCAGTTTTCTAAGCTTTAATATTTGTTATTACTTTTAGATTTTATACTTATTTTGTTTAACAGTTGTTTACCTACCACTATGGTGTACTTTTCAAACAGTAATTATCTACAACCTATTTTGCTTAAAGTGGCTATTAATTAGTAATTCTGTACACTTATACTGTAAAAGTTTCCATATTATCAACTATTGGTTCTGTGTGTGTTTTAGAAAATACATATTTTTAAATCATGCTCAAGATCTTCAAAAAATAAATCATATCATAATTCTAGAGTGTTTTACTGAATGTATTTCATGCAGAGCATACTTAATTATCTGCACTGATGGATTAGACTTTACTGTGGTGTCCTACAGATTATTTTAGCCCCGCAATTATGGTAGTGAATTGAGTAAAACACTATAGAAACTACCACGATTGCTTCTAAATGTCTCCCTTTAAACCTGTTCATATTTGTTTCTAGAAGATAGAAGAATCATTAGAAAATCACATGAAATCCTTGTCATCTTGGTGATCAACTACAGGCCACCATTCCTGCATATCCCCACTGTGGATGATGGTAGTCAGAGGTCAGTATAGATGAGTGAAGGTGGGATTCCAGGGACAAAGACTTCGTGAGTCCTCACCTATGCGTGGCTATTAATTTTCTCTGATAAAGCTGCTTTTCAATCACTGTGCTCCCTTAATACTACCTCATCAAATTGTGTTCCTTAAACTCATTGGGCTATGGATCCCTTATATGAGATCAATAAATATTTCAGTATGTTTCCCTTGGTAAGGTCATAAAATAAATAATGACTTATATGATTCTTTTATCGATCAACATCAGATTTTGTTAGGCAGCTGTTAAGATATGCAGAATTTTATATCTCAGAAAAAAGATTAAACAGATGTAAACAATGAGATGTGAGAGAACTTATTGAGAATGGATACACTTTGTATGAAGGAAAAGGTTGAAATTTAACTGACTATTCAAATCTACTGTATACTTTTAAATTCTATACTATTTTACCCAGGACTATTTTATTTCACTATGCAGTGTGTTTCTTGTTTTTATTTATTCTTTAATTTTATATTTTTATTTTATTCTTTACTCTTCCTACAAATCTTCTTAGGTAACCCCACCTTTTTGTATGTTCTATTTGTTCCATATGTGGGGCACACCTTTATATCATTTGAAATCTACTCCAGTGCTCTGCACTTTAGTATGATAATGAGTCACAAGTTATTCCTGGTACCATGGAACATCTGTAGTGAAATGAGCTGATTTTTTAAATTCATCTTTTAAAATTTTATTATTTATTCATTTATTTTAAAAAAAGAAAACAAACTGTTTTTTTTTTGTGTCATTATACATACCAATCCATGTTCCGACTCCATCCCCTCCTCCCATTACCTCCACAAACCCTCCCACTCCACCCCCATCCACTCCTCAGAGAGGGTAGGCACATTGCTATGGGGAAGGTCCAAGAATCTCCCTACTATACCTAGGATAAGCAAGGTATCCATCCAAAGAGAATAGGTTCCCAAAAGGCCAGTACATGCAATAGGGATAAATCCTGGTGCCCTTGTCAGTGATCCCTCAGTCTACCCTAGTCATGCAATTGTCAACCACATTCAGAGGGACTAATTTGGTCCTATGCTTGCTTCTTCCCAGTCCGGCAGGAGTTGGTGAGCTCCCATTAGCTCAGGTAAAAAGTTTCAGTGGCTGTACCCATCATGGTCTTGACCTCTTTGCTCATATTCTCATTCCTCCCACTCTTCACCTGAACTTTGGGAGCTCAGTCCAGTGCTCTGAAGTAAATCTCTGCCTCTGTTTCCATCAATTGCTGGGCAAAGGTTCTATGGTGATGTTTGAGATATTCATCAGTCTGACTATAGGGCAAGGCAAGTTCATGCCCCATATCCTCTCTATTGCTTTGTGTCTTAGCTTGAGTCAGCCTTGTGGATTTCTGGGAATTTCTCTAGAGCCAGGTTTTTTGCTATCTCCATAATTGCTTCCTCAATCAAAGTATCTCTTTCCTTGCTCTCATATCTGTCCTTCCTCCATCTCGACTATCCCATTACCTAAAGTTCTCCTTGCTCTCCACTTCTCCCCTCCTCTTCCCCTTCCATTCTCCCTACTCCCCCAACCCTCATGCTCCCAATTTTGTAAGGTGATCTTTTCTATGTCGACTTTGCAGGTGGATCTATATATGCTTATCTTAAGGTTCACCTTATTACTTAGCTTAGGCTCAATATCCTCCATTTATACCTGGTATCCACTTATGAGTGAGTACATACCATATTCATCTTTTCGGGTCTGGCTTACCTCACTGAGGACAGTGTTTTCTAGTTCTATCCATTTGCATGCAAAATTCAAGGTGTCATTGTTTTTCACAGCTGAGTAGTACTCTAATGTGTATATGTGCCACATTTTCTTTACCCAATCTTCAATTGAGGGGCATCTAGGTTGTTTCCAGGTTCTGGCTATGACAAATAATGTTGCTATAAACATAGTTCGGCAAATGTCTTTGTAGTATGATTGAGCATCTTTGGGTATATGTCCACGAGCGGTATTGCTGAATCCTGAGGTAGGTTGATTCCAAACTTTCTGAGACACCACCCTACTGATTTCCAAAGTGGTTGTACAAGTTTGCATTCCACCAGCAAAGGATGAGTGTTCTCCTTACTCTACATCCTCTCCAGCATAAGCATGATTTTAGCTTTACTTACCCACAGGATTTCTAGCCTTCTTCTTGCTAGCTGCCCCCCTACCATAGGTTAACATTATAAAGCTTTGTATGAAGCCATTTGGTCGTCCCTATGTTTTATTCTCTTGCCTAAAGTCTTAACATGTTGAGACCATACAATTTTGTAATTTCATTATTATTGCTGAGGAGTACATTAAGTGAAAAAATTGACCTCAGGCATTCTTTCTAGTTGTTATAATTTTTCCTATCTTTACTCACAATTAGATTTATTGTGTTTGGAGGCTGGGATAAAGTGTCTATGGCCAACTTTAACATGCTAAATGTTTACAGTTTCTTGAAGTAACTGAATGAGTAATACTAAGAATGAAAATTTGTATACATTAATTTTGAAAAATGTCTTCCATGTTTAAAAACATTTTACATAAGTTGGGTATATTCAAGCCTTCCTCGAAATCTCTATGAATTATCAGAAGTGAATAGCTATAGAATCAGTCCACCTGCAGAGTGTCCTGACTGTGGATGGTGCTATTGTTTAAAACACCTCATTTTATATTCAGAGAGGCTTCTTCTGGCAGCAGATGGGATCAAATGCAAAGACCTATAACCAGGCATTAACTAAAGAAAGAGTCTAAATTGGAGGTCTCCAATTCCTCAGGGAAACTTACTTAAAGAGAAGACAGAAATATTTTTTTAAGAATCAGGGGAGATCTCATCTAATTCCCCTTTCCTGGGTGATCTATGTGTCCCTCTTTGCGTCTTCCTTGTTACCTAGCTTCTCTGAAACTGTGGATTGTAATGTGGTTATCCATTGTTTTACATCTAATATCCACTTATGAGTGAGTACATACTGTGTTTGTCTTTCTGAGTCTGGATTACCTCGCTCAGGATGGTTTTTACCTACTTCCATCCATTTGCTTGCAAATTTCATGATGTCAATGGTTTTTAAGCGGAATAATAGTCCATTGTGTAAATGGGATGCCATGTTCAGGCTTAATGCGGGGGGGGGCGGGCTTGGTCCTGCCCTAACTTAATGTGCCAGACTTTGTTGACTCCCTATGGGAGTCCTTATCCTTTGGGAGTAGTGGATGGGGTGTGCACAGGAGGATGCAGGGGTAACTGGAGGAAGAGTGTGTAGGGGGGAACTGTGGATGAAATGTAAAATAAAATTAAAAATAAATTAAAATTTTAAAAAAAGAGGCAGAGGAGGATGGAGGAACAAAGAGAACACAGCTCAACTAAACAAGGCATTTATGAGCTCACAGAGACTGAAACAGCAAGCACAGGGCCTACATGGGTCTACTTTTAGTGTTTTTATTGGACTCTTGACTATGAGAATGCATGAGTCTCTGACTCTTGCCCTCTCCTGATACTTTTCCTCCTGTTGGGTTGCCATGTCCAATTTCAATATGAGAACTTTGCTTCATCTTATATTTTACTTCATCATGTTTGGCCATTATCACTTGAAAGCCTGATCTTTTCCAATGAAAGTCGGAAGGGGGGTGGATCTATATGGAAAGGGATGTGGGGAAGAACTGGGAGAAATGGAGGGAAGGGAAACTGTAATCTAGATATATTGTATGAGAAAAGAATCTCTTTTCAACATAAAACACTTCCCCTTTCTTAGTGTAAAGCTAACCAGGCACTTATATAGATTGTTTTTATGGTTTGCAACCCTAACCCTAAGGAATCATTATTTTAACTTTGTCAGAATATACCAAATTTTTGAAGGTAATATAAGGAATTGAGTTGCAGCTCTTTGATCTAAACTTGGCAAAATAGTAAAGTTGATCCATATATCATCTGTGAAGCATCAAGGAGACTCTCACAACAGTGTCTTTGTGAAAGAAAAAAAAAACACTTTTACTACCAAGTGAGTAACAGGCAGTTTATTCTGAACCAAGTGGGTGATCAGGCCTGGGCACACATATTTAGACAACCGTATTTGCCATAGAAATGGTTGCACTAATTGTTGTATAGCCACAGAATAGAAAAAAAATAATTCATACATCATATATTTCCAAAATGTTTGCTGGAGACACCATCAAGTGGCTTTACAACAGATCACAGAAGTTGTACAGGTTCCTACTACTGTCTTCATGGTGTGGTTAGCTTGTGGGTTAGTAAAATCCTATGATCTATTCAATTAGCATATTCCAACAATTTCATCTGAATGTGGAAGATATGTTAGATCAATTTCAGAGGGGGTAATAAATGACTGTTGGAGGAAGCAAACATAGCCAATGATGACACTGGCTGTCAGTTTGTAATATCCCAGTCATAAAAAACTAAAACAATCCATCAGTTTAGAGGATCTTCAACATAAGTGTGGCTTTTTCAGAGATCATCTGGCAAAAAAACAGGACTTTGGCATTATACTATATTCTGCAATTTCTTCACTTCAATAAACTAAAACCAGGGGTGAAGAAATGGCTCTGTGATTAGGGCCACTTGCTTTTCTTGTATTGGACACATATTTGATTCCCAGCTCCCACATAGTAGCTTACAGTTTAGACTATAGCTCTCGCAGTAAAGAATTCCATGCCCTCTTCTGACTTCTCATTTCACCAGGCATTCATTCATGTGCTGACCAAACATGCACAAAGGTGAAACACTAATACACATGGAATGTATATTATTCCTCTTCTTCTTTAAAAAATATTCTTAAAAAGAAAGACAATGTGATATCATAGTACACATTATTAAATATCAGCAGAGAACATAATATGTGTTCTTCATTGTGAGACTTTAAAATATGATCTTTGAATTTATTGCCATTTAGAATTATTCATGATAGATGTTTCCCCAAACAGAAGCCTCCTCTATCACTATGGTTTTCTGTCAGCACTCTTCCTTACTCTCTACCCAACTCTTTATTGTTATCCCTCTTTCTGTGTGTTTCTCTTTTCTTGAGAAATTAGCATATTTCTCTTCAATTTGCTACTGTCAGCGATTAATAATATACTTGAGGGTGTTTATAACTTACTTTCTATAAAAATATGGGTTTCATTTCATGAGTAATATAGCATATCTACTACACATATAAATGTAGTTGTTGAAATAACAGTACTTTCACCTATAACAATATTTATGTTGCTTTATTATGCATCACTTATAATTATATTACTTACTATTAGCACAACCAAGCATTACTGACAATTTTTTTAGCTTCATTGCTCCATGGGATAATGCTTGGTCACACAATGAGTCTGGCCTTTTGTTTTCTATGTTGCTCATATGCGTACAAGGTATCAATAGAGAATAACAGACCTACACCTTAAAAGAAGTTATAGTACTTGTGCTAGCAATGTTCCTCACAAGAACCATAAGTCAACAAAACTCTATAACTAGGCATGAGAAATTTCTTGTTAAATGGCTGGTTTAAAACAATAGAAATTATTGATGTAGCTCTTGGTCAGCTCTTAGGGGTTGAAGAAAAGCCCCTATTGCTGAAGAACACACACATAAGACACATGACTCAGTTGGTTTGAGCTCAATCTAACCTGAAAGGTTTCTTTTTGCAGTCTATTGTACCACAGTTTTGTACAGAAAACATCATGTAAATTGCTATGGAGGAAAGCAATTAATAGTCCTACACAGAGTCAAAGACCTGTGAACCACAATGCCCATCGTGGTAAGATATCCCTAAAAGCGTATTAAGTAGCACTCATATATTAGTGGTAACCAACAACTGTCTAATTTAACTTAGGCTCATTTAGCAGTATACATTATATTTAAGTTTCTTTTATTTTGACTAAAGTATCATGATCATAGGCCTGTCTTAAAGGTATAGCCTACAGGAATACTGTTTCTAAGAGGATAGTTATCCTGTACTCAGATATTGAATCCAGTATTGATCCATTTGTTGCATAGATTTATTAAAGGCTGTAACAAAAAAAAAAGTGTTTCTTAAAGGAAGGAAAATTTTGGTTTCCACCAGTATGTACAATGCTACCCTTTCCCTTACATAGTACCTTTATGTAGTTCAACAGTCTTCAAAAGTATAAACATTAGTGATTACTTATTTATTTAGTTGTGTGCCCTTAATCTAACCAGTGAAATATTTCATCATGTTGACAATTTGTTTTCTGTAACTCAATATTCATAAAATTTCAGTTTTAGATTTACTTTTATGTTTGTATAAAAACTATAAACTATCATTTTATACAATACATAGTGTATTTGCTTTTAATTGGCATGGATATTTTGCCTGCATATATTTCTATATTACATATGAGTATCTAATGATGTAGGGGACAAGAGGGCATCAGATTTTCGGGAAATAGAGCTACAGATGGTTAAAACCCATGTCCTCTGGAAAAGCAGCGAGTATTCTTAAATACAGAGTCATCTCTCAACCCAAAAGACTGCAGCTTTATCTCTTAACCATATATATATATATACATATATTATATATATACATATATATTATATATATATAGAAAGAGAGAGCTATCATTTTGTTGGCTTTATATGCATATGACCTGCCACAAATAGATTTTATTTTACATGATTAAATATGTTTGTTTTGAAAGTTTATGTATTTTAGCATCCATACCTCTAAGCATGCATCACTGATTCTTGTTTTCTGTTGGATTGTTTCTGGAACTGATTTCATAAATGGTTTAAATGGTGCTCCAGTTTTACAAGATCTCAAATGAGCAACTTGTATTGTTCTCTTTCTAAGTAAGCTATACTTTACCACTGAATGGAAACACCAAATTCTTTGTATGATAAGATCTACGAAATCAGTTTCTGGTTTCTAAGTCAGTTCTACAGTCCACTGGTCTGTGATCTATGTTGTGTTAAATGAAAGAGGCACCAACCATTCATCATTGCTTACTTCACATGTGTTTGCTATTGGCCAGCACTTTATCTTTCTCCATGATGTTACGGAATACTTCTCTAGAAATCATAATTTTATTTAGAATCATTTACACATGTATACACTATCCAATTTTGCACTGCTATAAAATAATATTGTTTTCACATGAGAAACATGTTAAAACTGATTCTGTTACCTTTTTTAAATGTATGCTTCAATTTCTATGGTTACAGTGTGTGATGTGGTTCAAAACAAACAAAAACATCAACAACAAAAACATAGAAAAGAAAAACTAAAATTTGCCTTGACTCTTCAGTATAATTTTTATTATAATGTGTTATTTTGCTAGCTCTGCATAATTATATTTAGTGGCAAATTGTCTTGCAGCATGATGGTTAACTTTTCAAGTTAATCTTTATTGTAGGTAAGCATATGTGGGAGAAATCAAGGTACATAGGATACTATAGTCCTCTTAATTATTGAACTACTGTGTGGATTTCCAATTATTATAACTATTTTCTACTAATAAAATGTATAACGTTCTTTAAATATGCCTAGGAAGCTATTAAGCTTGATTATTAAAGTTTATAAAAATTTACTCTCAATTCAGATAAAGTAATATTTTATTATTTTGGTTTTAGTGATCAATTCAGTAAAGTTTCATCTTATGTGATTAGACTGCACATATATCCTCTGCAGTTTTACTGATTAATTCAATCTATCTTTTGTTCCTTTTCAAAATTTAGCCTTGTTTTTGTTTGTTTGCTTGTTCATTCATTTGTTTTGTTTTCTGGGTAAAATAACTAAATAGTTGAATAGTGTAGATACAAAAAAATTTTCTGGTAAATGAATCAAATTTATTTTAAAGCTGAACTTTTCTTATATATGATCCCCCTTGACTTGACACATTCAGTTTCTAAAATTACATGGGTCTATCCTATCTTCCAATTTCTATCTCCTTAAAGTGGAATTGAGCTATTTTTTTTACAAACTTCATTTCATAGTAGCCATTATCTGTCACTCCTCCACTGAATCCCATTCTCTGTAATTTTATTGAGTGTGAAAGAATTTTCTTTTAAATTTTACTTAGTGTTAATTGCTATATTTGTAAAATTGAAATTTCCATTTATGTACTTTCAAGCCACAATAATCATGTTTTAAATTCTACATTTTACCCTTCTAAAGTATTACCCTTCTCTTTGGGTACATTGCATGCTCTTATGATTTCTGTCTACATAAATGTTAATATATGAAAGATGCAGTTTATAGTATCTTATTTTTAACTTTACCTCTTCTTAATTTCATGTATGTATAGTCCAATAGATTTTCTATGATATACTTTTTTGATTACATACAACATATAAATTAATGATATGTTGCATGGTAATTTCATCTATTTTAATTGGCTTAATTAATTGAAGTATTTTTATTTTTGCTTTCTAATTTTTGTTTTTCCAATGAAAATTTCCTGCTTGTTTATTGTTTATTATCACTAATCACAAGAGCTATCTAGTCTAACTTTTGAAAATGTGCTACTAAACAATTTTCTGATTGTGTTTTCATTATAATATAGTATAATAAATGAGGGGGTTATGTTGATAATTTGTGATAGGATTTTGTGTGAACAGTACACTATCTCTGACTGGAATATTGTTCCTGAGAAATGACTAATCTATGTGAACATGGAAAGCCTTATTATGGTACTAATGATCACGGGCAGAAAATATTATTTTTCTTTTTTAAATTAGAGGAAACCTTAATGCCCATGGAAACGAGAAGTATAAACTAAACATATAGACATATCTCCTACTTGTGAAAATATCATTGCTCATATTGTGCTAGAAAACTATAGAAATATACCTTATAAAGCCTTCCTAATTATTTCTGTTCAGATATAAGGGAAGTTCATTAATGTATGTCTGACTCATGAATGAGCATCTCTGTCTCCAGAATCAAATGACCTGGGGTTGTTTGAGATGTTTATTTTACTATTGATAAAACAGTCTCTTGAATTTCACTCTTTGTTTCTCACACAATAAATTCTGGATCTACTCTTCATTACCGAGAGTGTTTCCACTTTACTCAACATGGCTTTCCTACTTCTTCTCCAAATTTAATTCATTCTTTGTATAGGGAACAAGTTGGAACATATTTCCAAAAAACAATAACACCGTTGAATTTTCATATGTTAACGATGAAACCTCTCCCTTTGTCTGTTTCCCAGTGCTCCAGAGGAAATATTTCAAATTTGCTTCATTGCTCTGGCCTAAAATAAGATTGTTTTGATCTTGTGGTGCCCTGCTTGCTTTGATTTGAGACACGATCTTGCTTTAAGACCCTGCCTGGCCAGAAAACTCTGGATAACAGGGTGACTTAAAGTCCCCGGTATCCTCCTTCTACCTTCTAGTGATGATATCATAGTCTTATAGTGTGATCATACCCAGCTAAATATTATTTTGTTGCTGTTATTTACCTATTCTATGCCCAAATTTACCTGATTTTTATTATGCATAATTATTAGTGTGTAACTATTTCTATTTTGTATTCATTCATTAACCATTTATATTTTAGTTTTGAAGCTTCATATTGCAAAGGATCTGTCACTTTCTTTTTCATACATCCTACTTCTTGCCATGACATTTCTGAGTTTTTGTATGTCCTCTGACTATTGATTGACTGCACAGTGGCCCTGCACATCTCAATCTTATGGAGCAGTGGTTCTCATCCTGTGGTCACAACCACCTCAGCAAACTTTCATCTCCAAAAAATTTACATTATGATTCGTAACAGTAGCAAAATTACTGACATCAAATAGCAACAGAAATAATTTTATGGTAGGGGGTCAACAAATGTGAAGAACTATATTAAAAGGTAACAACATTAGGGGGGTTGAAAAGCACTACAATTAAGAATCAATTCCTTTTTAGTTTAACACCATAAACACACACACACACACACACACATACACACATATGTTTTCCCAATCGTAAAAAGATGTTATGAGTTGATTAAATATTATTAAGCTGGGATTTTCATTTTACTTACACTACATTTTTAACTATTGCAGTGTTAGTGTTACAGATAATGTGAGACTTCCCCCCCCACAGAAATAGAAAATATTTCCCTGTTTTGCTTCATACACTAATTTTAAAAATGCACTTTTTAATTTTGTTCAACATCCTCAGAAGGTATGGTGGTTTGAAAGTAATTGGCTCCCATAATCTCGTAGGGTGTGGCGCTATTAGGAGGTATGGCTTTGTAGATAGTGTGCCTCTGTGGATGTGAGCTTTGAGGATTCCTCTGATCAGGATACAGCCCAGTGTGTTAGTCAACTTCCTGTTGCCTTCTTGTCAATGTGTAACCAGGGTTAGGTTGCTTGCCCAGCACCATGTTCCCTGCCACATTGATAGTAGACCAAACCTCTACAAGTATAAGTGTCTCTCCTGCCTCAATTAAATGTTTTCCTTATAAGATTGCTGTGATCATGGTGTCTATTCACAGAAAATTAATAATGAAGGTATCTGGGACATGACATCTTTTCTTATATTTTATATCACCCTTTGCCATATCCTCATTCCTGCATACTCTCTTGTTACGTACTTTGCTATTTCCAGCAGTTTCCTTTGGAGATTTCCCTCCACTATCTGTTGATATGTGCTTTGAAATAATTTTTGGCAATGATGTCTGAATTGCTGAGATTTCTTTGGTCAAAGGCAAATGTAAGTAACTCATTTGCAATAAAGAGCATTTTTTTAAAACAGTAGTAAGAATGCCACTTGATGTTTTAGATTAGAAAACTCCTCTAAGAGGCCCTGTTTCCTGGAGCTATCCCCAAATCATGAAGATTTGTTCTGTGAACACTTTTCTGCCAGTGCACCTGGGAAGCATGGCTGCAGCTTTGTTCTGTTAATATAACTTCCATTGACATTGAACGTAACCTGTCAATACAATGCCACTGCCCTTGTGAAACTGATGTGAGTTGAAGCACTGCTTTGCCCACAGCCTAAAAGGATCTTTATGGGCTTCGGATTCAATTTGTGCTCTGGGTTATCTGATTAGGAAATCTAAGATATACACTCATTCCTTGTAGCAGAAAAATGCAGAATGTTGCATTTCTAGCTTGCTGGTAGGCCATAGCTATTGTTTTGTAAATTAAGAATTCATTATGCAAATAAAATATATTCCTTTTCTGAAAAACAGAAAAAAATGATGAATGCCCTTATACACCCAGCCTTGATTTGCCTGTCCATTTTCTATTTTTTAAGACATAAAACTTTCTCCTGTCACTATATTCAAAATAGCTGTAAAAGCAATCCAAATAAACATATATGATTTTTTCATAGGTATGTATATACATCAGTATATAGAAGTCCATTTTTAACCTAGAAGACCATTAAAAATGATCCAACATGACTATAACCAAAATTTATGTTCTATTAAATTACAAATATCTTAAAATTAATCTTAAACTATACTCTAAATTTTTAGTGTATGTATATGTGTGTATGTCCCTGTATGTATAAGACATATTAGTATAAATTCTCACAGCGGCCATAAAAGGACCTTAGGTTTGGAGCTGGAGTTGCAGATGGTGTGAGTCACCATTGTAACTGTTAGACACTGAAATTCTGTTCTCTGGAAGAGCAGTAACAATGCTTACCCACAAGTCATAAAATCATATAGTAATAATAGTAATTTCTAAATCTAGAAATATGAGTCAGTAATTAAAGAGTGCACACTGCTCCTAGAGAGGACCTAGTGTTCGGGTCCAGCAATCATATATCATGGTTCACAACTTACTTTGACTCTGTTCCAGGTAAATCAACATCATGGTCTGACAGATACAGGCACTGAAATCATGATCATGAACTCACAAATAGACATACACACATATATATATATACTTCAAAAAATTTAAACATATTTCAAAGCTGTGTTATTTAACTAGAAACTCAAACATTAATTTTTTCCTTAACTTTATAGCAGATAATATTGAAGATTATATATGGATATATTATATAATTTATATATAATATTTATATATTTTATATATTATATATGATATATAAGATATACACAGACATATATATATATATATTAAAAGATAGTCTTGTGAAATACAAAGAGTATTAGCTGACATAAAATCAAATTTATTACAAACATCTTATAGATATTTTAGAACACATGTTTTCATAATCTGGTCATCATCCTTATATATTAAGGTATTTAAGATTTATGTTATTTTAGGTACATGTATTTTGCTTACATGTATGTATATGCACCATGTGCATGCTCTGTAGCCACAGAGGGCTGAAGACGGTGTTGGAATGTTCTAGAACTAGAGTTCAGGATGGTTTGAGCACAGCAAACCCAATCATGGTCATCTGAAAGAGCAACTAATACTCTTCTTAACCAGTGAGGCATCTATCTAGATCCATCATTTCTATATTTTTTCAGAGCATGGTAATATTCATTTTCTATTTAAAAAGCCTAATGCTATTTTTAATTATATCTACAAACAAATTATAAATGTTGAACTCAAATAAAATGAGGGAGTATTTATGGCCATCGTGGTTATTTAATCAATAGCTGATTTTGGCATCCTATTTTGAATAGTCCCATTTAATTCATTTTTATCTGTTGATGGAGGTCCCCTTGTCAGTCTATCAAAATGAGTTCTTTTACTAGACTTATAAAATGTTACGTTTGTCTACTACTTCTCTAGAAGATGGAGAAAGGGACTCATAACAGTGACCTTTGCAACACTACATCTTGAAGCTGTTTAGTAGAACTTCTCGTCTCCTCTTTTCACTTATGTAAACATCATTTAACCAGTGAAGCAAACTCTCCCTATATCAGAAGCAGACGGAGAGGAATGGCAAGGGTCATGATATTAAGAAATCTTCACCACAACATGAAGGTGCAGTAGCAGCCCACTCTCAGTAAGTAAAAAGAGACAAAACATTAGGAAACTGACCTTCAGAAAGTTTACACCTTGCAATATTAGAGCAGTATTGACAATGCACTAGATTTAACTCTGTGGAGAGAGAGAAAGACAGACAGACAGACACAGAGAGAGAGAGAGAGAGAGAGAGAGAGAGAGAGAGAGAGAGAGAGACTGTATGCATGAAGCTAAACAGATTTTATATAACATTATGAGTCATGAAAATTTTATCCACATTTGATTCTTGGTTATGAATTATTTATTGTGATAAAATACCTGCTATATCCCAGCTAAGTCTTCAGATGATAGATCACAGCAAATCTAAAAGTATCCAATATAGAATGATTGATTTATTATATATGTATAAATTTTTGTTTATCAGTCTCTACATTACATTTCTAACCACAGATAGTAGTATTATCTATTTCAGAAATCTAATCAGGAATAATAAAAATATGTTATTAATTTATTATGTGCATATGATCTTGATACTGGCATATGTTCCTAAGTTTATGTACACAAAACTTTATAAATAAAGTGGCCTTAGCAAATTTTATTCTTTCAATAGTGTAGATGAGCAGGATTTCTGTTACTGATTTTAGGATAACAAAGTGAATAGTTACAAGAAGTCAACTTCTTTTACTCGTTGTAGCCTTGGGACTTTCTCGCTTTAATGACACGTATGTTCAGTGCTGAGAGCTAAATGCAGTCCAGTCATCTGTTTCCCTTTCTGTGAATTTCACAGTCACCCCTCAGTCATAAAACCAACACGGCATCACCTTGCAGTTACCACCCACCTGAATGTAAACATCTGGCATCTCCTTAAATATGCATATGTTGACAGACAAATATGCAATCTGGTAACCTTGTAAGCAATTAATCTTTCCCTAATAGGAGAACAAATTCTTTGTTGCACTCAACTACAAAGAACTACACTTCACCATCATGAAGAAATCAAATGATTGTACTAAATCATCAAATAATCACATATAGTTTTACAGTCAAAGAAAGCTCAAAAGCATATTTAAATATTACTTTATTACATTAGATTTCTACTGATTGAACAACGATATATATCAAATCTGCTTCTGTGCTCCAGTTTTATTCACTCTACACAATATAGCAGGCTATGCTTTCTATTTAACAAATGACAGAAAGATAAGTAAAAACAGACATTTTGACTGGTCAGGGAAACCCTATAAGATGCAAAATAGAAGCTCAAGATTTTTATTTTGAAGTAATTTATTGCCAGAAAACTCATGAGATATCTAGTCATTTTCATAATTATTACAGCAGGCAAAGAAAGTATGCTATGAACAGTCAAATAATTAACAAGTATAGCCCTCACTATATGTAGAATCTGTTCTAGAAGCATGTGAAGTGGGCTTTTGCAGCCTGAACTAGGTAGTTTCATATTAAAATGATACAATCTTGAACCCTCTGAATAGAGGGAACATCAATGCCTCCATTGATCTGACTGTAGAACATTTTCATAATTACTGATTTATAGGAGACGTCCAAGCTCATTGTGGTTGGTCTCAAATCTGGCCTGGTGGTCTTGGGTTCTATAAGAAATCAGGCTGAGCAAGCCATGAGGAGCAAGTCAGTTAGCAGCACCACATCACAGTCTCTGCATAAACTCCTGCTCCCAGGTTCCTGCCTTGTTTGTGTTTAAACCCCGACTTTCCTCAATAATGAACATCATGTGAAAGTATAAGCCTAATAGATACATTTTTTCTTCAATTTGTTTTGAGTCGTGGTATTTTATCACAGCAATAGTAACTCTAACTTTTAGGAAAATCAGCAAATTTTAGCAGAATTCTTTGCTAAATGTTTTATTTTTATTTTTTAAGTTTATTCATCTATCTATCTATCTATCTATCTATCTATCTATCTATCTATCTATCTATCTATCTATCTATCTATCTATCTATCTATCTTACCAGCATGGCTTCAAACTCATGATCCTCTTGCCTCAGCCTCCTTCAGCAAATCCTACTGGCATGTGCCACCACAACCAGCACTTCTTAGTTTTTTTAATTTTTATTTATTCTTTGTATCTTTCACATCATGCATCTTGATCCCATTCATTTCCTGTCCCTTTGTACCCGACACCCTGCTCATTCAACCTCATCCCTCCAAAATAATAAAATAAAGAGAAAAAAAGAAAGAAAATGGGAAAATCTTATCATGGAAGCTCTTGTGTGGCATATTTAGTAATTCACTAAACCCTTTTATCATGTATCTTTGCAAGTGTTCATTGCAAAGGGTCATTGATCTGGTTCTGGTTTACAGTCTCTGGTTTCTGCTACACTATCTATGCAGGGCCCTTACTGAGGCTCCTTTTGGATACCCTGTTGTTGCCCTATATCATGGACATTTCGCAGCTTTGGGTCTGCAGGACCAGCCCCTTCACTTGCTCCAGAAGATCAAATACGGGGTGGATGTTGGAGTGGGCCAACTCTTAACCCTGGTTCTGGGCCATGTTGTCTTCACCACCAGGTAAACTCTCCAGCATTGCCCTTGTTAATTCACCCCTTGCAGTTATGAGAAAACTGCAGGGTCAATTCCCTGCTTTCACATCATTAGGGGTGGTTCTCCCACACCTGTACCTTCAAGGCCAGCCCTACTATGTTCCCTAGGTGAGGTGTAGGGACCCCTCTCCCAAGTGCTGCAGTTGGTGAGGGACAGGACCAACTCTCTGGTTCTTATGCCCTCATGGCCAGCTCTTCCTCCTGTCACAGGTGGTGAGGGATTGGGGGAGGGCTTCTCTCTCCCATCCCACCATATGGTAGATGAGGGGTGTGGCCGGATCTCCTATGCTCATGTTCTTGGAGCAGTTCAAGGGCACACCTATCAATTGGGTCAGCTCTACTGTGCTGCCTCGGGGACGCAGAGCAGGGGAGAATATCCTGTCCCTCACCAGCTGAGCAATAGGGAGAGCAGTCCCTGCACCTCTCTTGGGCTGCACAATGGAGCCAACCCTCTTGACAGTGGTGTGCGTGAGCCAGCCCCAAGACTGTGAGTGTGGGAGAGCTGTCCCCACTACTCCCTTGCTTCTCACTGCCTAAAACATGAGAGAGCTGACCGTCACCGTTTCCAGCTGCAACACTCAGGAAAAGAGGTCCCTGTTCCTCACCTAGGCAACATAGTAGAGCTGGCCCTGTTGTCAGAAGTGGGCATGAGCTGGCCCTGAGGGTGTGGGAGTGGGATAGCTGGTCACACCACCCTCATCTGTCAGGTCTAGCACCAGTGGTCGGTGAGGGAGTGGACCATTCCCTTTACCAGCTCAGGAATGTGTACCCCGTGTTCTTTTTTATTTTAAATTAAATTTAAAATTGTTTAAAATTAAAATAAAATGCATCTTTCTCCCTTTCTTTTCCTCTCCCCAATACCTCCCACTTGCACCCCACACTTTACTCTCAAATACTTTCATAGACTTTGTAAGAGTAAATTGATAGAAAGGTCACATTTTTTGTTCTTAATTTTTCATTAATGTGTCCTTCATCCTAAAGACTTGAATCTGCCCTTTTTGCTCAAATATAGGGAGGAATGAATGTTTTCATTATTTATAAAAGCTCTATGTCTTCCTCATACAGAGTAAACGTTCATTAAATGTTTGTTGAATTTAAGCTGACTGACCTGATCTGGTATTTAAGAACATTAATTAAAAATGGTAACTATACTTTTTATGTATTTGGAAATCTTAAATTATATAAATATCCATGTTTGTTAGCTGAATAGAAATTAAATATTTTTTAAGAATTGTATGTAATGAAATAGCAGACATTATCTAGACATTTTTCAGGTTATTTTTTTAATCCATGAGGGGGCCTAGAATACATACTTGTATTTGCTAATAATACTTAATATGCAAGAGCATTATTATTGCATTTTTGGAATTCCTATTAAGTTTTTGAGTGATGTATGGAGAAACAATTGCATGCATTAGAATAATTGTTGGAGATATATGATCTTAACTTGAAGCCAGTAAATCATGTTATACAAATTCTGTGTTGGGTGTGGGTGTTGGCAAGGACAAGGATGCTTGAACAAATTACTGAGCATTTTGTCCTTTGCTAGTAGAAAGTAAAATAAGCATAGCACAGTTAATATTTGAGTTTGAAGGCAAAAGTCTGATGAAATGCATTTGTATGATACATCATACATCTTAGGATCTACTGACACAGAATATATTTAACATTTCATCCCTTATACTTGTGTTTAATAACAACTATTTAAGTTGGAGATTGTTTCTCATCCCACGTGAAATTATGTGAAAAGCTTATGTCATATGAGGGAATTTCTCATCTACTTCTTATATACAGTGTCTCATGTAAGCTATCCTTCCTACACAGATATTAAAATACAATAGTAGAGAAGAATCAATATTTCTTTAAAGCACATTAAATACTAATACAGCAAGATATTCTCTCTCTGCTTCCTGCTCACTTTATTCAGCTGTTGCAACTCTGCAGTTTCTCTCCCATGATAGACTAAAAGCTCTGTCATTGTGAGGCAGAACAAAATGCTGCTCCTTTGATAATTAATCACAATAATAATGCCCAAAAGGAACAATTTCTTTCCTTCTATACTTCATTGGAAAATTCTTTCAGTTCTTGTAAAGAAGTTTATGTCTGTGCCGCTTCTTGCCTCTCCCTGATGGCATTCCTTGGTCAAATTATGATCAGAATTTGTCTCCACCTTTTCTGACAATTTGTGGGATATGATTTTTGTTACTGTTTGATGTCATGATGACAAGTAGAAAGGTGACTGAACCAAAAATACAAGCAGCTCAGTCTCCAGTTCAGCCATTTCTGGGAGAAGAGTGAGGGAAAGAACACTGAAAAGAAGAGCAGCACTCTAATTATATAGAGATATACTGTCTTACTCCAAGTGACTACCAGGGAGATTGTTAATAGCAGGTTTTATATTCTGGGCCCACATTGGAAGTGTTTTTTTCACTAGTAGTGCTAACAAATTGTATATTGATTAGGAATGCACAAAGTGCTTCACATGCATTTTTATCAGGGAATAAATCCAGGGCATAAAACTTAGTTAATTTGGTGAATGTATTGAAAACAGAAAACAAGGACAAAAGGGTTTCTATGGTCTTATATCCTCTGCATAGCTGTGCTGCTATTAATCACTGAACAGTTCTTAAATGTGTATCCCTAATGGGTAGGAAGAGCATCATTTTCCAAGAAGCTCAAAAGCAAATGAGCCATTGGGGGCATGCTATGTATTATTTTATATTGTACAAAGGGTGAGACATTTCAGAAAGAAAATGAGGGGATTTGAACACTATACAGAACCCAGAGCTATTTTAGTTAACTCCTCAACAAAGTGCTACAGCCAACTAGTGCAACCTAAAACACATTATGCTAGAGATTCTACGCTGATGAGTTTTGTTTCCTGTAAATATTGATTATTTGCATCTTGCAAGCAGTTAACATAAATTTCTCACAAAAAATTAGTGTGTGTGTGTGTGTGTGTGTGTGTGTGTGTGTGTGTGTTCCTGAGTATGTTTAACTTTAGGCAACAGTAAAAACACTAAAACTCCCATAATTCTTAAATAAGCGTCTAATAACAATGAAAGCAAAGGAGTGGGGATTTAAGTTAATCAAAATGCTATCATTGCATGGTAGTTTCTATGAAGAAATAATAGTGTTTCCCTGTAACTGTTTTTGAAGCACATAATATCATAAATTTTTCTTTATGCATCTGCCACCATGATAATGAAGAGTACCATTATATATTTGGCTTGCAATCATTTATTTCAATACCTGAAAATTATCTCTCAAAATCTCAATTAGATCTAAAGTGCCACCTTAACTCTGAACACAGCTCACTTTAACAGATTCTATTACGTTTCTGGGATAATTATGGCACCTAAAATACAACTTCACTCAGTAAAATCCTGTTACAATTGGTGTTCTGACTCTAAGCCTGATCCCCAGGAAACAGAGTTTAAAGAGCTTCCAGGGTTATTTTCCATAATAAGGCATACAGGCTGGCAGAACCCCTGGACACTGTGCACACAGCAACACGTCTGTTCCCTAAGAGGCAAAATGCTGTTTTCAGCTGAGGTATTTATTCCCTCTATCAGCAGCACTGTGCGACTGTGAAGTCTGAGCCTGGCTAGAAATCACGTTCCTGTAAAGCTGGACATCTCTTACAGAAAGAGAAAATCCAAGCAATAGGTAAATGGGTGAACCCTTGAACTGTGGGTTATGTGTTTGAGGACTAGGTTCTTTTCCACAATCAGAAAGTCAGAGTCCCTTCCATATTCCCACACTTGCTTATGCGTCAAATGCGCTGACGCGGAAGTTGAGGAAGAACAGGGAAGGATAACTGGAAAGTTCATGTATGAGCTGATTTAAAGCACTGTTTCCAGGGTGTATTATTTAATCTTAAAAAGATTAAGACTTGCTTTGGGGTAAATGAAACATTTTTCAATTTTCATCAATATTTAAACTGTTTGTTTTGTTTTTAAACAAAAAAAAAATCAGATGCAGCCAAGACATTATACCCCTTAATACTTCTTTTGAAATGTGGCATATTCCCATGAGACAAATAACCAATTTTGTAGTAATGATAATAATAATAAAGCTCCCTAGAAGTGTCAACTTTTGTGTCATACAGCTATCATTGATTGACTGAAAGTATTCAAATTTCCATTTTCCACTTTATCCTGTTCTTGAGCTTCAGTGGGCCTTGTAAAGCACATGCTGAATATTTGGATATGTCCTGGTTTTTCAAAAGTCTGCTGGTTAAAACTACCAGTTCTTTTCTTTTGAGTCCACAATTACTCTTTCTTTTTCTTCATGCCTGCATTTTGCCCAGTTCTTTTCATGATTTCTATCAGTGTTTTTATGCAGTATTGAGATTCGAGCCCAGATGATCAAAGCTAGTAAGCATTAGTTCACCTACTGGGCCTTAATCCCAGCCGTTCCAGGTTTGCAACAGTGCATGTTACTGTAACCATTAGGCTCTTCTCTATGAAGAGGAAAAGGTATCAGCATTAACTTCTACTGAGTCAACGCTATTCATTGTGGTAATTATCTCACTTATTTGAAGCTTCTTTTTCTTATATTTGAACAGATCTTCAATATTGATTTCTCCAATCAGTTTCTCTCTTGTCAATCATTCTCTGAACAGGAATTAGGTTCCTAACTCTATGTGTCAAGCTGAACTTTAACAAAGTTCAGTCATTAAAAAGGAATCATTTTAAAATCTTACAAGGAAACAAGACACGACAGTCTGTCTGACAAGTTTGAACACAGAGAATTTCATTTCATGACCTAGGAAATGTGGTGGCACAAACTAGAGTTGACCCAGTGAAAGCATTGCTTTCTCAAAAGCTCCGACAGGTGGAAGGTGAAGTGTGTTTGCCTGTTCTTCTCACTCCCACTTCGGTAACTGAATAAATCACCTAATCATTCAGTCTCAATTGTCAGTAGAACAATGACAGGATTTGTGAGCTACTTATCTAATAGGTTAAATGTGTGGATAAAGTAGGCAATGTATTACATTGTTGATCTAGAACCTCTGCTTGAGATTGTTCATTGACAGTAATTCAAGTTCTTTTTGGTTTGTTCAACTGGCTACATACCAGAAATAGCTCGTGCAATATTCCTACCTTGTGGTTCTCCCAGAAAAATCATGTACATTTCCCTGGGCAAAACCAGAACTCCCTATGTATATGCTTGAACAACCATACTGGGATATCCCTATGCAAATAATTTAGAGTAGAACAATACTGCTAAATGTCTCAAGGCACAGCTTCCATGAACACATTAAGTTGTTTCTACTCAATTTCTAAATCTCAACTAGGTACATGCTTCTCCTTAGCATTAATATTTTTATTATCATAATTATTACTACTTACACTGTCACCATATTCACCTCTATCATTTATGAACCTTCATTATGACCTAGTCTTTACAGTTAATCCTGAGAAAGATGCTATATATCTATTCCTACTTTACAAATGAAAGTACATTTGAGGACATTGAGAGTAGTTTTCAGTGAACTTAGTAGTGGTTATAGTATTATTCCAGCTGTCAAATAAAGTCATTTGACTCTAAAATCCACATGCTTAGCCTCTGTGGTAGGATCTCACAACAAACCTATGTTGTTTGTCATGTTGGTCAATTTATTGTAAGCTATCTATATGTTTATAGATATATAGAAACACACACACACAAACACGATGAGATGATCTCTAAAATTCCATTATTTAAATCAAGGGCTTGTACATAGTAGGTTTTGGGAGCATTCTGAATGAATATCTAAATTAAGAAGTGAAGTTAAACCTGTAAAACAGGAAAAAAAATCAGGGGAATGTCAAAGAAAGGTTATTTGTCAGGCATCATGCTATCTAAACTGAAGAGGCGAAAAAGAAATAGAAAAATAAGGAAACTGAGACTGTGGTGAAGATGATTGAAGAGGGTACAGAGCAGCTGTCAAAGCAAATATCAAGCAACATTAATAACTTTATAGCTCACCACGAGACCGGCTCAAATATTTTCAGGAAATCGGAATCCTTGTTGTGCACAGGGAAACAAATAATCAAGTACAGATTTAATTTTTGTTTGCATACCTTGAGCTACAGAAGTAAAAGAAAACTAAAAGGACTCAAATAGGAAAATGCATGACTTGAAGGAAAATATTATTGCATCCTTGATATTTTGATTTGGGGCAGAATTGATAAGAAACAAGATCTGCCATGCCGACCACCTGTCGTCTATGCTGTTTGAACAGACAGACAATAGCCTCAAACTTTTGACACCTGTCCAAAGATAACTATGCTGTGAAGCTACATGGGAAAATGTTTCAGCCCACCCCAGGAGTGATTTCACAAGCATTTTAATCTGCCCTGTAGATTTGAAAGACGATCTAAAAGGGCAAAAGAGAAACTGTGAGTTCAGAGGTTAATTTCTATTCTAAACATGATATTGTTAAATAATATGTATTTTTGTACTTTTAGGTAATAGTTATTCTATATGTAAAATTGTTTGTAATTAGTTACCTCGCTGCATACCTTCTTGACAAAAGTGTCTATTTAATATGCTTTGGTGCTGTTCTTTTACACATTTATTGACTGAAGTCAAGCACTTTTGGAGTTAATTATATAATGGCTGTGAGTCCTTGTAAAAATATGATGATACAAAAGCAAAAATAGATATGTTCTTTACCCTTATCAAGCTGACAATTGCCGTCTATGTGCAACAGGCATCAAAGAACAAATAATTTTAATTGTATACTGAATTAGAGACATAAAGCAAGAAATGCAATAATTTTTAATATCCACTATCATTTTATGTGGAAAACATAAGAAAATTAGTGAGTAAAGAGAGATAAATAATGGGAAACAAATATCTAAATCAAAATGGATGGAGGAGTTTAAGTTGTAACAACAACAAACTATTATGCTGCTGGACACTGGCTTCCAGGAATCTAAAAATATCAAAGTAAAATTAAACTTTTTGTCTACTATCTAGCATTGGCTAAAATAGTTGTGATTCTTCTTTCCATTTCACTTTTGAACTTTAATGGTGTCCTGTTTAGGATCCCAGCTGATTTTATTTTAGCAAGCCATGTATTCAAAATCATTCCTAAATATTTATTTTTATATCCATAAATCAGTACCACTCTCAACCTTAGTAAGAGAAAATAGTTATTACAGAGAATAATGGTTAATACAGAGACTCATAATTGTTTAAAGTACCAGAAATAAGTGAGTGTCAGTGCTCAGCTATAAACAAAACATCTTCATCAATCTGCTACCTCAGCCAAGACTCCAGGAGCATTAGAGAAGGCACACACAACAGAAAGAGTTCATCATACTGGGAAGTGCTGTCCTCTGAACACATGGTTATGTCGCATATAAATACACTGCTACATAGGCCCTCACAAGATAAAGCTAAGAGATTTTTCCTTACATGGTGCGAGGGTGCAGGGGATCTCTCAGCCCCACTCAAACATGAGAAGCCATTACAAATCAATAGCTGTTATAGAATGTGCAGTATTTCTTCTTTGAGATTTGGGTGATGAATGCCCATGCCGAAACGAATGAACCCACACATATATACATTAGGGTAGCACAATTTGGACACAGACATTATTAGAAAATAAAAATGTTGTGAAGTTGGGAGAAAGATGGGAGATTGCAAATATGTCTGGCCCAGTAGCTGGAATGAGGAAGTAGGGCATGAATATGACCAAGATATTTTATAAACAAGTATGGATTTTTGAAATTATTCTTTATCCTGGGGATGCATTTTACTGCTTTGATTTTAGTTTTTATAAATAATTTAGTAAGAAGTGATTATTATTCATTAGATATATTTAAATATGCATTACTTGTCAAAATATTATCACATTTTAATGCTCTATAATCTATTTAACTTATTGATGTATCTCATGCTCATTTACTTTTTATTGTTTTCTTTTTCAAAATCCTAACAAAGGAAACAGTTAGAATTTCCATCTATATCCTCTAGAGCAAGAATAAATAAATAAATAAAAAACTTTTCAAAGAAAAGAATGGATAACAAAATTACATGTGGCTTACCAAAAGCTAGTAAGGAAAGAATGTGCTCATTCTTCTTTATAATTTGGGCAGGGTGGTATTATTCATTTTATCAGGTAACTTTTAGATAACTTAAAGTGTAGAGCAAAAGGAAACAGTTTATCCATGTGGGATGTATTAATAAATGCACTGTTTATCTACTGGCATAACTGTAAGCACACAATCACAATGTAATAGAAGAGATTAATTTCAGAAACAAATAATTTGAAAAGAGTATTATACAAATTGTCAACAAATTCACTTCTAAAAATGTTTTGTCCATATGACATTATTGGCTATATCTTCAGTAGAGAACACATTTTCAGTTCAGAGAGGGATGGGTAACAATTTTTGATCCAACAATAAAATAAAAAATTGAGAGTGTCTAAACAAGTATTGAAACAACAACAACAACAACAAAAATACCTTTCCCTTTATAGCCTCTGCTATTGATGAGAGCTTACTATCAGCAACAGTAGCTGTACAAGTGTTGATGCCCCTTTTCCTTATCACTTTCTCTTAAAATAACAAAAGCCACAGCAGAGACACTTTTGGATCATATTTCATTTACCTCTTTCCAGACACCAAAATTTTGTGGCTTTTTCTTTTTTAAGTCAGTTAGAACTACATGAAAATCTTATTCCTTCTGTCCATGTGGTGACAGACACTTGGAGCTATCGAAAACAGGGATTATTAGATATGCTTTTCTAGTGGGGAAATAGTAAGGCAAAATGGCCTGCCTGAAGTTACAGTTTATAGATTGAAAAAGGCACAAACAATTAAAAGATGGAGCTACTTAGGGCAAATTACTTGCAATCAAGCTGCAGCTAAATGAGCTTCTTGATGAGGAAGCCAAATTTATGTTGTTTCAAACCAGGGAGATACATTAGAGAAGTTGAAAGGTGAGCAAACTGTTAGTAAAATTGGGTCCAGACAGGCTGATAAGAAAAAGCTATATAAGCAATTAGAGGATTGCTCTCTGCAAGAGACACACAGAGGCATCTACCCATACTCCTGCAGTCATGCACGAAACACCTCTAAGTAGAAAACCACATGAATCTCTTGCTCTTGCCTTTATTTAGGCTTTCTAAAACTGTCCATTTCATCACAAAAACACTGTGTCTGTAGAGGCTCAATCACAAAATACAATCATTTTCCTCCTCCATCTGTAATTCTCAACAGACATTTTATTTGAAAATGAAATATTGTTTTAACTCTAAACAACTGTGTTTTTTCTTTTCCCCCCCTCTTCTCCCCTCCACTCCCTAAATTACCCCTTGGCAGCCCCTTGAGTTGAATATAAAAGGCTACATTTGGTGATGAATTCAGAGCTTACAGAAAGTACAAAAGGCGCACAAATGCGTCAAATGTAAAATACCAAAGTTCTGTCTTTGTAGCTCCATGTATATATTTGCATTTAGGGCTGTATGCATCAGTTTTACCAAAAGCGGGGTATTGTCTATGTATATCTACCTGAAAGGAATGACTCTCAGGACTTTGTAATTGTAAATGGCCTCAAGCTAGGCTATCCGTCATCCTGCTCCTGTTGCATTGGAGCGCTAGGTATAACAAGGTAGACAAAAGAATGGCATTATGCAGATAGATATGTGCTTGGAGTCAGTGAGCTCAAGTAGGTGTAGAAAAAGATCATTTTATGCTGACATTTCCCCTTATTGTGATTTCCTTATCCTTTCGTGAACTAGGTTCTGCATGAACAGAATCTTAAGGAAAGAATTTACAGCTTTGTCTACAATAGACAAAAAGAGAAAGATACAGAGAAAAGAAAAAAATAAGCACTTTCTACTTTAAACGATCCCTTCTAGGAAGGAAAACTCTAAAATTCAAGAATTGCAAAAGATAAATACCCATTGTTAGTATGAAAACTTAAGTCTGTGCATCTTATGCTAGCTATTTTTACTGCTACTGCTGCTGTTGTTGTGGTTGTTGGAATGGTATGCTATTGACACTTTCCTGACCAGGTCTGTCATTAAAACACAAGCCAGTAAAATTCAAAATATCCTCAGTTAATGTCCAGGATTCTGTTCTTCAGCTGATGCTATCCAGCTTTACACTTACATTTAGTAGAAACTAAATAAAAAAATATTTCCTCGAAAACTATACAAAAGTCAAATCTTAAAAATGGTTATATTTGATATATTTTCCTTTCTTTCTATGAATTATACCTTGATCTTTCATATTTAAAGGACTTATTGAGGTGTCTTGTTATAATGGCCATCGGCAAAACAGTTTTAAGTAGTTGAGGTGATGGCCTAAAATTTTTAAGATTTGCAAATTCACTCTATTTCTGTATGCCAGGAAAGGAAGAGCATGAGCACATGATATAAAGTTCATTGTTAGCTATTTTATTAGCTGTCAGCAGCAGGACAAGAGCCGGGTGTCATAGTGACTTTCGTCTTAACAGCTTCAGATGCAAACTTAATGAGGCAAGGCAAATCCAGAGACGACTGAGAGGCTCCTGAAAAAGTGTCCTCAAGTTTTGGACCACCAGCTACTCAATCAAAGCAGGTCCTCCTAAAAGCACAGAACTAGAATTGAAGTGCCCCATAGTCTACTCTAAATGGTATCAATGCCGAGTATGGAAACCTTCAGATAGATGTGTCTTCATTTACAAGTGGAAAGTTTTGTACTAAGTGATCACTCACATATCAAGATTCGGGAGACTAAAATAGCAGAGCTCTGGAATCTTAAAGATATTCTGTGTGCATAGCAACATTTTTCAAGACAAAACAAAACAAAACAAAATGTATGATCTGTGAAAATTTTTAATCATTTTTCCAAGCCTCAGACTACATCTATTACTCTATTGTACTAAGTACTAATAGTACTCTATTGTACTAAGGGCCCCTTAGCTGGCTCTTAAATGCAAAGGTTAATGACTTAGAGATTAGGAATTTGTCTCTGACTTTTATACCCTTAAATTACATAGAAGTTATGGTAACGAACTTACTTCACCCAGGTTTTTATTAAATTATGTCAAAAGGTATCTCTCTTTTTTTCCCATTGTGGGATGATAGCACATGTCTGTCTGATGGGGAAACCAAGGCATTGAGCTTACACTTCTAAAGAAGATTCTCACTGCAACTTACTCAGTAATTTTGGAATAAATACTCAATGACCTATTTCTAACTTGTGATTCCCAGATGTACAGTCTTCTTGAGTTCTCTTTCTCAAAATTGTTTTTAGCTCACTTACAGATCAAGCCATTTTGTTCTATTATGAATAGCATCCTATAAGGTGGATCCGACTTGCATACACATCCTTCACACTTGGAAACGCTACTCTGCATAGGTGAATTTCAAAAATTTTAGATCATCATGAACAACACCTTAGTGCTTCTTTCTCCTCTTCAATAAATTACCTTGTTTTTCTCTAACATTATGATAATATCCACCACTATCAATTTCTCCCTGATTCCGTGGCTTTGAACAAACAAAGAAATGATGTATAAAACAGCATTCCTCTCAAATCTGGGATGGCCAAGAACTTCATCAGCTAACCTTTCCTGGGTAGACTCTCAACCCCCAACACATACAGACACACTTGCACTCTCTCTCTCTGTCTCTGTCTGTCTGTCTGTCTCTCTCTCTCTCTCTCTCTCTGTCTCTCTCTCTCTCTCTCTCTCTCTCTCTCTCACACACACACACACACACACGCACACACACATTCATTCATTCATTCATGCCTCCAATACCACACAGTCCTGTATAGATGAGGACCACACCCAAAACAAATTTACATAACTGTGAGGATTCCTTACTGTATCATATTCCTGTGTATATGAGGATACCCCTGATCACACTTCTGTGAATAGGAAGATGTTTTTCAACCACACTCTGGTGAGTGTCAGGTTATCCTATATAAGGCAAAGCAATTTATGAGGTAATATCAGAGTCAAATGATTAATAAGACAGAATTTGCTTGTCTGCAAAGATAGAAAGCATCATATTGCTTTGGTGCATGGACATAACAAAACATTATGGCCATTTTGAAATATCTAAAACACTATATAATTTAATCACTGTTAGAATATCAGTGTTAATGGACAGGGATATAATATTACTCCTTTAAAATTAAAAATAGCTTATAATTTTATTTTATTTTATGGTTATGAGTGTTTGTTGAAAGGTTTAAACTTTCCCCATCTTACAACAGGGCCTGAATTTCATAGTTGCTATTTTGCCTTTGTGTAAGATGTGCACCCCTAACGTGTTGGAATGTGTTGCTGTTGAGAATTAAATGCTCTTGTTGTTTGCTTCCATGTCTTGTGGTCTTCTGTGGGACTTCTCATGGATTCTAGCACTTAATCTGTGTGAGTGTATGTGTATTATATGTATGCTTCATGCTCAGAAAGGTCAGAAGATGGTATCTCTGTAGGAAGTAAATTTCTAGATGGTTGTATGCAACCATGGGGTTTCTGGGAACTGAACTCAGGTTCTCTTGAAGAGCAGCCATTGGTCTTGACTGTTTATTCATCTCTCTGGTTCAATAATGCATTTCTCTTCTATTTCTATTTTGCTTTTTTGTTTCCTTTTATGGAAAACAGATTCTTTTCTCATTAAATATATCCTAATTATTGGTTCTCCTCCCAGTTCCTTCCCACTGTTCCTCCCCTCCAGAAGCACTTTCTCTATCTCTCATTTAAAAAGATTAGCCTTCTTCTAAGAGATAACACCCAAACATAACAAATTAAAATGTAATAGAGGAGGCAAAAACCATCATGTCAAACACAGATACAACAATCCAACAGAAGGAAAAGAGTCAGAAGAACAGAACTTATGCTTAATACTAGTATTTAAAGTTTTAACATGTTCATGGCATCAATAAATAATTGTTGAATAAATAGATAAACATTCCATACAAGCAAATGATTCATAGTTTTATTTAAATGTTACTTTGTAATTACACTGGGTATGGAATTCAGGTAATCAGTTTTTATTACTTATGTAAGAGAAAAGCAAATTAATCCACTACAAAATTGTAAGCTTACTGTTCCACCTTTTACATTTTTGTAATGTCTTAGTTTTGCTCTCTGCTGGAATTCTTCCAAATCCGAAATTAATGAGTCATATGAACAGGATTATTTTTGAAGAACCCTGTAAAATAAATACTTCAAACACAATGAGCTAGTGGATAGTGCACAGTAACCATAGCTGTGGGAATAAGGGTTTCCTTCTTGCTGGCAAGTGTCCAAATGATTCACTCTGATCACAGGTCTTCTCACAAGTCCTCATCTATTTTCAATGTAGGAGCAATGCTTCATGCTCTTTCCATGTTTCTTTGATGTACTATTCTAGTTTCACCAAGGAAAAATTCTCTGTTTTAGGACAACAATAAATACATTGTCTTCAACCCTTGATGATATAGGCTACTCTAAGCATCTTCAAGCAGAGTTATTAATATTAATTCTTTCTACAACTTCACTTTAAAAGTAATATGACATATAATATGCTACTGAGGCCAAAGTTCAGGAGTACATATTTATGTCTACTAAAGCTATCCAATATCAAAATTTAAACTGAAGAAGTGATGAAAAATTTAGATAAATTTAGCCTTTAAGTATAGGAAGGGGTCAGACTACAATATGATTTCTGTAATGTATTGGCCATGAATATGCTTAATTTAGTTTTTTATATAAACTGAAAAAATTGTAATTCAATAAAAGACAGTTATGTTTACTCTATCATTCAAATACACATATGCATCTATATACTATCAAAATATTTCTAAATGTTACACTTTGAAGATTAGCAAAGCAGTTGACAAGAAATAAAATGTAAAGTGACTAAAGGACTACATTACAGTTTCTTTAAAATAATCAAATACTACTTGGATATGTTTTATTTTGGAAAAATTTTTGTTTTTGTGTTTATAACATATTTCATTGATTTTTTGTGAATTTTGCATCATGTACCCCAACTCTCTTCATTTACCCATCTTTCCATGTCTGCTCTCAATGCTTCATAAGAAAAAATTTAAAAACAAACATAGACCATTTTTCAGACTCCTCTGGACAATGACTTGTTCCTCTGTTAACTGCAGCCTCTTCTCACAGCTGTCGCAAATGCCCTGTGTCACAGATGTCCTGTATCACAGATGCCCTGTATCCAATTTCAGTGTTTATATACCAATTTGCTTCTCTTTCTCAGTGGGGACATCTGGAGATGAGGTGTGTCACACAATATAAACTTTTTTTTCAGATAGCTTTGCTTGCAAATGTTTGTTTATTGCAATGAGGTTTTGATCTGGTTTAAGGCCTATGGCTTCTACTATACCATCAATACCAAATCATCACTAAGACTTCTCTTGGATTTCCTTCTGTTGCCTCAGTCATGGAGATCCTGGCTATGGTTCTGCCTTCTCTCTGGTTCACACAACATCACCAGAGGTACAGTGCAGTAAGGGCAAATACAGCTGTCCTGTGGCTGGCGAGGAGGTACAGCTCCTCATAGCTTTTGGACATTAACAAGGCTTCAGGTTATAGCCCAGACCACAGACATCCACATGACTTTTGGTTGTAGCACAGGCCATGGATATCAGCATAACCCCCTGTTGTAGTAGGACCACGTACTCCCACATGGTCCTTGGGTGTAGCACAGGCCACACATCACCAAGGCACCAGATGACAGCACAGACCATTCACATCATTATGGCCCTTGGATAACAACATGGTTTCAGGTGATGGCACAGACCACAGATATCCACATGGCCTTTGGTAGTAGGACAGACTGCATATCACATTGTCTCAGGTGGCATCCCAGGGCACATACATCAGCCTGTTCCTCACCACAGTCACATCTACAGTGCCACCTCTCTCCACAGCAAAGGAAATGTTCTGCCTCTCTTTCTCTCCCATCTTTCTACCACATACTTGCTCATCATAATGATACCATCCTTGGGGCCTCTGGCTGTCTTCAGTCCAGATTGTGTCCTGAGAATAGCAGGATGGACCTGTGCTGAAATGATTTTTAATCCCTCAAAATAATTTATTGCATAGTACCTATCTAACTGAAATATATCTCTGTATATTTAGAAAATCTAACATGACTACAAGCTTGACTATTATCGATGATTATCAATTAACAACCTATATTTCCTAATTATATATTACATTTTTAAAATGAACTACACAATTGTAATACCTTAACCAAGATCAGAAATAGACATACATATAACAAGATTGACCTTAAATTTATATCAATAAAGCAAAATCCAAATCAATGTAAATTATTCATATCTATATCATATCCCCCTATAAATGTAAAAGAACATTTATAAACAATATTTGAGAATATGGGCATAGTTTTTTCTTTCCAAACTGCTTTGTGCTATATGGGGGTGCTGTTAATCAGGACTTTCATGGTGTATCCTGTATGCTAGGTTCATCTCAGTCGGCAGTTGAGCAAAGTAAATTTTTGAGGGTGTTAACAGCAACCTTTCAGGACGGCATGGTCTATCACACCATATTGGTCTAGCAGCAATCCACAGGGTCTCATCTTCTGTGAGAGCATAAAAAGAACCTCTTTTCCAAAGCATCATATCCTTAGACCTAAATTCTGAAGTCATAACACCTTAATAATATATATGCTGGTTTGGCTTAGCAGCTCACACAATGAAAAGTCTCTCTGTACTTCCTCACAGTAAAAACATTCAAAGAAAATGTTTACATGGCTTATTTTTCTTTATTTTTATTAACCTATAACAATCTGTACACTGTCTCTTTAAAGACTTTACTCCTTTTATTAAAAAATTAAATTTATTTTATGACTATATTCTTTATTTCTTTTCTCTCTCAAGCCTACATACATTTATCTAACACTGTGACCCATTTAGAGGTCTATTATGTCTGAATCTGTCCTATTGCATTGTCTGTAATTCTCTACTGTCTTGAAGAGCTTTCAAAATTCTAAGCAGGTTAGTTGCAGCTGCTCTGTATGTTGGGTCCACTTCTCTCCAATTTCAAAATG
Organism: Ondatra zibethicus; assembly: GCA_004026605.1. Classification (NCBI taxonomy): domain Eukaryota; kingdom Metazoa; phylum Chordata; class Mammalia; order Rodentia; family Cricetidae; genus Ondatra; species Ondatra zibethicus. The sequence goes on from PVIU01003253.1 coordinate 62,084, forward strand.
GTGGACAAACCATTTCTGCTAGCTCTGGGGCTGCGAGGTAGGAGACACACTCAGCATTTTAACTCTGACAATGAGCATGCAACACATAAACACTTTTTATCTGAGCTACAGTCAAATCTGCCATGCAGAGCACTGTGCAGCCTGGAAACATCTCTGTGTATGGCAGCAGGAATCTGCCATACTCTCCTGCCTGTGCATGCCTAGTAGACTTGAATCCGCCACCTGCCCAGGCAGGGAGTGCTGAGGTATTGGGCATGGTCTTAGAGTACTTTCTTTCCGATCCCGAACGGGCACACAAACATCCGGTCCCATAAAAGCCATTGAAATGCTTCATAGCCGGAGTTCGTGCTGGCAGCACAGCCGAGGATGTCGTGTTTTAAAACTGTGCAGCTTTTTTCCTGCTGCATGCGCCTTTTTTTCACCGCTACAGCTGAATCAGGAAAATCTCTCTTAAAGGAGCTGTGATACTCTGCCAGCAAACAGCAAGAAGCTGTGTGAAACTCTGTGTTCTTTTTGAAGCTCTCTCAGATTTTACGTGGAGTCAGTATACCACATTGGAGTGCCAAACTGCTGTAATGTGGCGAGCAGGCCACCTGGCTAGTTTAACCCCTGAAATAACCACATATAAATTGTATTAAATAAATTACTGCCTGTACCATTATATCTAGCCTCTTCTTGGCCAACTCTTACATCTTGATTTAAACCATTTCTACCATCTGTGTAATACCACAAGGTCGTGGCTTACTGGGAAAGATTCTAATCAGCATCCGTCTCAGGCAGGAGCTTCATAGCATCTGCCACACTGCCCTTCTTCCTAGCATCCAGTTCGATCTACTCCACCTATCTATGTTCTGCCCTATCAAAAGACCAAGGCAGTTCTTTATTCAACCAATGAAAGCAACATATAGTCAGAAGGACCTCCTACACCTGTAATGTGGACCCCAATGTTGCCTGGTGGTTTGCTAATAGTCAGTCTATACACAGAGAGACACCACAGGGCTGTGCACACAGACAAAAGACAAGATAAGGAAGGACCCAGCAAGAAGCTATTTAGAAGCTATGGAGGACAGCCTCAGAAGAAGCCAAACTATAACATCTTCATTTTGGGTTGTTAGCTTCTACAACTGCAGGCAACACACTTCTGTAATGTAAGTCATTTAGGTCTACCACTGTCTGAATGGAGTCTTAAGAAATCATATACAGACAGAATAACATTAAAAAATAATCAATTCATTATCATTCTTGAAAATTAGCAAAATAATTCCCAATTAATCTTCCTACTTTGATCATGATTTTGAATTTCTTACTGTAAAAAGAAGGGAAGCAAGATGATGGTAGAGTATAGAATACAATAATGCCATAGATTAGAAGACACCAAACACACTTGGCATTTGCTTTTTTTCATAGCTCCACATCATGATTAAACAGTGCCAATTTCATTAGCCTTAATATACAGAGAAATACTATACTTCTCTTGTACATTACATTGCTTATTTGTGTTTTCAGAGCAATATATGCTTTTCTTAGCTCCTTCTGAGAAATGTGTTTATGCTTAGGAATTATTCACTCATTCATTAAACTAACATGTGTTGAGTGTCTACTATGTCAAGGCACATGTTTAGAGCTGCTACTGACATAGAGAACTGTCAAGGCACATTCCCTTTTAGAAAAATGAAATATGAAAGTAGCACACACTCTAACAGTGCTAGAAACAGGCCAATAAAGATTACATGATGGTGACACTAAACATGAGTTTGAAAAAAATGAGAAAACAGGTCTCATAAAAACTTTGAGAAAAAAACTTCAATGATAAAAACACAAGCACATACAAGAACTATGCATATTATTGGCTTGTGTACAGCAGATAGCAGAGGCAATAGCTGTTGAGGATGTGGAAGAAAAATAGTAGAAGGTGAGGTTGGAGACATAATTAAGAAAATATTTCATGGAGTACAATGGAGAACATAGAAAGACCTGCATCTTCTGCTTTTCATTTTAAAATCTAATCACTAAAATGTGATAAAAAAAACCTAGCATTAAATTTAAATTAGAAAATATGCTGGAAAGGGAAAAGTTGAGATTGAATGTGATACTAGTAATATTGAGCTTGAGCTAGATTTAAGATGGATTTATACTTACTAAATGACTCATCTCACTAGTTATGACTACAGAAGGTCATGTTTTTTTCCATATCTGGTCCAAGAAAATAATTAGCTCTTGATATTCTTTTGTGAATGGGATTTATTGGCAATAGGTGCATTTAAAACACAGGGACAGAGTTCCATGTGAGTCATGTAGGAGTTCTAGAACCCTATGAATCACTAACTGAAACCTCCATGAGCAGAGAGTAGTCCAGGGAAATTATTTGGTGTTGGAGATAAAAATCTGAGAAGTTACTAGTTTGTATGAAGTTGTCATATTCTTGAAAGCTAGCACAATAACTTAGAAAATGAATAACAGGAAGGAGTAAAATGGGACCACAAAATTCCAAAGAAATCCAAGTCTAGGAATTAGGAAAATAAAGTCACTAAAAAGGCTAAGAAGGAGAAGTCATGTTTTGCCATAAGAGTGGAGAGAATCAGGAGCAAATACGAAAATAAAAACAAACAAACAAAAACCTGGCAAGAAAGAGAAATGAATAGCTAATTGGATCAAATTCTATTTATAAACTACGTAGGTTGAAATCGCAAACCTTTTTAGTGGGTATCATTTAATTTTAGATAAAGGAATCATTTCCCTATAGGAATAATCAAGTAATAATCTGTTTGAACGAAGATGATTTATATTGCCATATCTAATATAAATGACAAAATATACATTTTCAATTTTATTACAAAATATATATTCTGTGAAGCATGATTAAATGATACAACTATAATGTTCAGGCTCTTTTAAATTCTAAATAACTGAAAATACAAATATACAATCATTTCTCTGAGGATTTACTCCAATGTTCTTGTTTTCTTATGAGAAATTTAGTAATTTAATCTCATGCATTTCAATTTGATATTTGAAAAAAAGGAGAGAAATTTTAGGTCTACTAATTAAACTTACTGAGGTACATTGGACAAGTACAATATTTCAAGTCTCATAATCATTAAAGTTTTCCAGTAAATGTGTTTGTGTTCCAAGTAAAAGTTGAAAATTTACTTCAAACTCCTCTCACAATCTCAGTGAATTTAAGCATTTATGGAATGGTCTAAGTTAAGCAACTACCACTTAAAAATCAGTCTGTAATCTCATTTTATGACTCCAAAGACCATACACAAAATTTTTCATTTTGCACGTGATTGCCTTACTTCTCCTGAAACATCTCCTTCCCCAAAGTCATTAATTTTATAATTTCTATTTGTGTTAAATATCATTTCTGTTAAGAAGAAAAAGAAACATTCTTATTCATCAGCAAGCAAAATTACTTTTAGTTATGATACCAGAGAAGGAAGGGTCTGGAAGAAACATGAAAAATAGATATTTCCACAAAATTAAATAAATAATAGGCTTGCAGTCTGCACTTTTCTAATGTAGAGGAATATGATCATGTAAATGTAATTCGTAGCATTATACAGACATTTTATATATATAATGTATATATAATACACATGCATAATATGTTTGTATAAGGTGCATATATATTCTCCAATATATATAATAATAAATACATAATATATTATTATGTATATTAGAAAAATAATTAGAGTACATTTCAAAAGTAGCCAAAAACAAATATCTTTCAGCCTTTTTAGTGTGATCACAGCATGACTGCTATATTGGAGGCTGCCAGTAGGTGGCAATATGACTCATAAAGACTTTGTGTAGACAAAGACATGCGAAAGAAAAGAAAAATCTTAAACTAATGGAATTCACATCTCGGTCAAAGACCAAAGAAAATCTTTCACTTGTTTTAATTTAATGATCTTTGTAAAAATGGAGTGTTATACCCTGAAATATTTTTCTTTTTAATGGGATAGAAAAAATATCTGTATAAAGAAAGAAAAATTCTGAAAAGCATGTGTACTTTCCAAATCAAATAATTTAGTAGATGTTATAGATTGTATCAAATAAATCAACTTCAGTTTTTATAGCTTAATCAGTAAATGCTAATCTTTAAATCACAGGCCAATAGAAGCATTATATTTGATTTAAAAATCAAATATAATTAATAATAAAAATGTCATTAATAGTAACTACCTATAGAGAAAAAACAAATCTATCAGCATATTGTTTCAGGAGCAGAGCAGAGATACCCAGATAGATAATAAAACTTGGGGAATAGCAAAGTACATGTGAAAAAAGCAAACAAAAGGCAGCAGTAAAAACACAATGCACATGTACGTATACAAATGCTATGATAACTAATATATTTTGTTTCCTAACTTTATATAAATACATAAACCAAATAGATGTAAGAAGGCACCATGGAAGATGTCATTGTTAGAGACATGATGATGGCTAGCAAACAGCTAGAAAGGAGCAAGGACTCAATAGAAGTTAAGACCACACTTTCTACCCATGACACCTAAAACAGAACCACACACAATTTAAGATGATTGTTTAGGTTTGGAGCAATTTAATATACTATTCACTTGAATAGTATATGCTTCAATGGTTTTTCATGGTATTACTATATTAAAATTAAACAATAAAATAATGGTGGATACACTTCCATTAAATGTTTCATGGAAATAAAATAAAAATTTTACATGATGAAAAATATTCTTAGATTTAAAGAAACTGAAATACAGTAAATCAAATATAATCAGGAGAACTAATATTTGTCATGTGATACTTGCTAGACAGGGTCACTTTCTTCTTTTGTCCCATGGTTAACCTGGTTCTTTCCTGTCAAAATCTAATTAACTGATAGTCTAAACAATAACATGCCTTACCAAACTTACTAAAGTTTGACTTGTAAATTGCAGTAGAATATCCACAGATATTCCTGCAAATTAAAGAAGTCAAATAATAGAATTTTGACCTTGTAGAACACTAATAATTACAAATATTTTCTTTTATCTCTAAATTGTCATAAAGTTTAAGGTTTTTGCATGTATGAAAATGAGAACTTCCATTTGCAATTGTAATGAATATTGAGTGCTTCACAACAACTTCTCAGGTTAATTTTGTAGGTAAAAAAGGTATCTGAGATCTAGCTTTATTGTTTTATAAAATTTTAAGTTAAAGCCAGATATTGATGAAATTCTACAAACTAAGCCAAATACTTAAGCAAATCAGTTGTGGAAACTTATAAGAGTTTTGCTTCTTTTGTACTCTCATATATCCTGTTTTTCACATCTCACTGAAATTCCCAGCAAGCAGAACAGTGTGACACTTTTTATGTGGTTTAATGATAATAATGGGTATTCATTGGGAACTTTATCACAGTTGTTATTAGAACACTTATAATCTATTCTTGCATAGCCCAATAAAACTTTTCTAAAGATAATGACATCAAGAGATCTAGAATAATCAAAGAAATTTCAGTTGATAGATTTATGAAAAGAATTTGAGAAAAATATTGAGAATGACATTTCTAAATTGGTTGTATATTTGTTTAAAACATAGCAGAATGACTATTTGATGAATTTCCCAGAAAATCTGTGAAGGAATAAATGTATCTTCCAGAAAAAAACCCACAGAGACAGCCTAGACAATGGTGTTATTAACAATTTCATTGTCCCTCTCCCTATCACATGAGAAAACTCACACTGCTTCATTTCTCTAGCTATTTGGGTACCTGTTACTTATGCATCATTTTATGTGTGTCCATTTTTGCTTCTTCTTACTATACAATCAACTACTGGAATTCTGGGCATGCTCCAGGTTGTTACCCCAATCCAACTCTAAACAAGGCTATAGTTTTTGTTTATTTAGTAAACTAGATGAACACTCTAGAAGTTAAATTATGGGCTTTTCATTTCTTTATTTAAAATAAAAATTGAAGAGCTACTGTTACAAGGCAAGTTTAGGAAAAGCAGCTATCAGGAAACAATGTGTTAGATTCTAGTGCAACACCAGCTTTCAATTATGCTGTGACTATGGTCAAATTCCTTAACTTTACTAAGCCCCTTGTTTCTTTTCTAGGGAAAATAAAGAGCAAAAATGAGGTCACCAGTTAGACCTGCTATAATTCTACATCTCCTGCTGTGTCCAGAGGATTACCAAGTGGTCAACAATGTAAAAGCACCTGGAGATTCCTTTCCATTTAATCTAAAAGTAGAACTGGTGGTATACATTTTCACAAAAACTGAGTTTATTTCATGAGTCAAGTTGATTATTTTTAAAGTATATAAAAGAATATATTACAATTGATGTCAAATTATTAATTTTAGATATGGAATTGCTCTCTTTTTAGTGCCAATGGTGTCAACCAGACAATATTGATGATTGTCCAATATGAAGACAGATTAGAGGCCTGTGGTCCAGGAACATTATTATTACCTCATTTCTTTTTCCACATTCTTCCATTCTGTAAGATTTTCTTGTTTCTCTTGAAATTACACTGAAGCCAGAATTAAGAGTGTTAATTTACTTTAAACACACTTTTGATCAAATAAGAGTATGAAATCATCTTTTAAAAAAAAAACAGGATTTCTTGATGTGGGATTTACCTCTGTATGCTGTGATTACCATTAATGAATAAACTGCTTTGGGCCTGTTGATAGGATGAAACTTTGGTAGGCAGAGAAAACTAAACGGAATGCTGGGAGGAAGAAGGCAGAGTTGGAGGGACACTATGGAGCCCGCACCAGAGTCAGACATGCTGAAACTTTGCCGGTAAGCCACTGCTACATGGTGATACACAGATTACTAGAATGGGATAAATAAGATGTAAAAGTAGGCCAGTAAGAAGCCAGAGCTAATGGGCCAAGCAGTGTTTCAATTAATACTGTTTCTGTGTGATTATTTTGGTTCAAAGCTAGCCAGGTAACCAGGAATGAACAAGTGGGTCCTCCTACAAATGGTGTGCCAATGTGGTCGACTAAATCTATGTAAAACCCGAAAGAGCTTAAAAAAATTTTCTAGATAAAATAAAAAAAATCCAAAGTTTAGTCACATTTCTTTTTCAGCTACTGGCATGCTATAGCTCCTTTAAGAGAGATTTTCCTGTTCAGCCATAGCTGGGAAAAGAGCCAAGGCATTTTAAAACACGAGCTTCTGGGCCATGCTGCCAGCACAACCTCTGGCTATTTCAGGAGACAGAGAATTTGAGTGGGGTTTGTGAATAGACTGCTGCAGCTTGCTTAATGTCAGCATGGACCAGCTGTGTGCCTAGAGATGGGGCAGTGTGCATGTCTCTCAGAGGCAGCAAGAAGGTCTGCCATGCTGAACTGTGCAGAACAATCAGGTAGAACCATATATACCATAATAATGGTGCAGCTTAAGTTTTAAACTGGTCAGACAAGCAAGAATGTCTGTATTTACCCTAGCAATGGCACAGCTTATGTATTAAGAAGCAGAAGCACTTAGCTTTTTAAAAAGCACTCCCAGAAAGTAAAGAATTACAGATATGAAATAAAGACAAATCCAGATGAGTTATAGTGTTGCATAATTATACATAGGCTTGGAGGAGTAAAGGAAAAGAATATAGACAGTCATAAAATAAAGTTAATTCTTTTAAAAAAGATAAAGTCTTTTAAAGAGACAAAGTACAGACAGTCAAAGATTAAAAGGAATAAAGAAAAATAAGTCACATAAAAATGGAACAGTCACAGAGAGTCTGGATTATGTATTATTTTGTTTCTTTGAGTTTTTTGACTGTGAACGAGCTAAGTATAGAGAGATATTAGTATGGACTGCTAAGTTAAAACAACATAAAGGTATCTTGATTTCAAAATTTGATTCTAAGGATATGTTGTTTTTGAAAAGAGGTTCTTCTTTTGTTTTCACAGAAGATGAGAACCTGTATATTGTTTCCAGACCAATATGGTTTGATAGACCAAAAACCCCTGAAAGGTTGCTGTGAACACCCTCAAAAAATTACTTTACCCAATAAAAATCAGGAAACAGTCTGGAGAGAAATAACACTGCCCATATTCCCAAACATTATTTATAATTATTTGTTTACACTTAAAGGGGGATATGCTATAGAGAATAATAAGTTGCTTTGGTATGGGTCTTGGTTTATTGATACAAATTTAGGGTAAATTTTTGTTATACTGTATATGCATATTTCTGCCCTTAATTAAGGTATTGTGTTTGTATAGTTCATTTGAAAATGTAATGTATAATTAAGAAATATAGGTTAATAGATAGTCATCTAAAATAGTCAAGCTTGTAGTCATATTAGTTAGATTTTCTAGAGGTATAGAGATAGATTTCAGTTAGTTAGGTATTCTTCAAAATTTAGAGACCTCCAGAATATGGCATTTAAATGTTTTAAACATTTAGGGCTTTTCATGACAATGAGAGACATCTGTTCCTGGCAGCACCAATCTACTTCAAGAGGAAGATGGGCATTGAAAAGGCTCCTTATGGAGTTTGTTAGATGAACTGGACATGCAGGATCCACAGAGAAATGACTGGTGAACTAGCCTAAAGGTGAGATGATCCTTCGGGGTTTCTGTTTCATAAAAGACTCTGTGAGACATTCTGCAGGATACAGAAGAAAGTGACTGGCAAACTGACAATATAGGCAGACCTGTCTTTGAAATTTTCTGCTTCATGAAAAAGTCTGCTGGATACTATAGGCCGGTAGGCTGAAGATGGATGCCCCAATGGTACAGAAGAACTGTGGATGACTGTCCAGGTAGTGAGATGTCTCTGTCAATTCTAGAATTTTAGAAATTGCTTGCAATGCACTTTCTGTTTACTTAGGAAAAATATCCTTCTGGAATCTTTGATGCAGTTGAAGAACAGATACAGTTTTCCTTAGTTATGATAAAAGATAAAATAGATATAAATATTGTAACTGTAATTCTTGCTTGATGACTATTTTGTTATATGTAATTTTACTATTTTAAAATTAAAGCCTTCCTTTTTATTTAAACAGAAAATGGAAGGTGATTTGGGATTTACCTCTGTATGCTGTGATTACCAGTAACGAATAAAGAAGCTGCTTTGGGCCTGTGGTTGGGCAGAAATTAGGTAGGTGGGGAAAACTAAACAGAATCCTGGGAGGAAAAAGGCAAAGTTGGAGGGAGACTATGGATCTGCTGCCAGAGTCAGACATGCTGAAACTTTGCCGGTTAAGACACTGCCACGTGGTGATACACAGATTTCTAGAAATGGGATTAATAAGGATGTAAAAGTTAGCCAATAAGAAGCTAGAGCTAATGGGCCAAACAGTGTTTTAATTAATACTGTTTCTGTGTGATTATTTCAAGTCAAAGCTAGCCGTGTGGCAGGAATGAACAAGTGGCCTCCTCCTACAATTTCTGTTTTCACAAAAGCAGTTTACATACATACAGACTGTCTTTGCAAATAGGAGACTGAGCACTTGGCAATGGCATATGTTATGTATTCATATAAAAGATCCAGAGTTCAACTAAAGATCCAGAGTGGTGAGACATCCCTGAAGTTCTGAGTATGAAAGAACTGTGCCTGTTACCAATCTGTCTTTTGGTGGCATGAACAGAGAGAGTGGCCCTCCACCACATCAATGCCCGATGTAAGTGAAAAGAAGAGGCCCTGAGGTCATAACAGCGAGAGGGCTGTCCCTAAACCCCACTAGCTGCAGCATTCAGAAAGCAGGCCATTCTCCTTACCTGGATAACTCCATAGGGCCAGCCCTATTGCCAGAGGTGTGGAAGAGAGAGTCGCATAGTTTTAAGTGTAGGAGAACAGTTTCCTTATCTGTCATGCAGTGTTGAAATTTTTCCCTTATCCCTTGCTCCTACTGCCTGCAACAGATAAAGGAGATGACCCTACCTCTTACCAACTTAAGCATTCACAAAAGCAGGTTCTGCTCTTAGCCTAGATAGCAGAGCAGAGCTGTTCAGTGGTCAGAGGTGAGGATGACCCATCCCTGATGGCATGAGCAAGGAAGAACTGTACCCATTATTCATCTGACATGTGGTGTCATGGGCAGAAGAGAGATGCCTCTCGCCACCTGGCCATCAACACCCGAGACAGGTAGAATAGCTGGCCATGGGGTCATAAGGGCTGGACGGCTATTCCAGCCCCTCACCAACTTTAACACTCTGAAGCGTGGCTCCTAGGGGCAATACAGTAGAGCTGGCCCTGATGACGTAAGTGTGGGAGAGCCTATTCTAAGGGCATGAAAGTATGAGAACTGGCTCCAACCCTTGCTCATTGCTGAAAGAGGTGAATTAGCCAAGGCAATGCTGTGGAGCTTATCCTGGTGGTGAGGGCAGGCAAAAGTGGCAGATGGACCAAACCTGCAGTTCCCCAGATAAAGACCAGGGTTATGACTTGGCCTGCCCCAGCATCTACCCCATCTATGATCTGCTAGGACATGTGAAGGGACCCAACCCCTCACACCCAAAGCTTCAGAATGTCATGTTGAGGGAGAGAGAACCTGCTTAAAGAGCTGTGTTAAACTCTGTATTGTTTTTGAAACTCTCCCAGATTTTACATTGAGTAAATTTACCATGTTGGAGAGCCAGTTGTTGAGGGAGAGAGAGCCTGCTTTTGGTCCCAGCCACCCTGTTAGCTTACACCCGAAATAATCAGACAGAAATTATATTAATTAAATTACTGCCTGGCCCATTATTTCTAGCCTCTTCTTGGCCAACTCTTACATCCTGATCTAACCCATTTTTTTAAAATCTGTATAACACCACGAGGTCATGGCTTACCAGGAAAGATTCTAACTAGCATCAATCTCAGGCAGGAGCTTCATGGCCTCTGCCACACTGCCCTTCTTCTCAGCATTCTGTTTTGTCTTCCCTGCCTATCTAAGTTCTGCCCTATCAAAAGGCCAAGGCAGTTTCTTTATTCAACCAATGAAAACCACACATAGTCAGAAGGACATCCTACACCATGTCCACAACACAGGGCAACAACAGGATATCCAAGAAGAGTCCCAGTGAGGACCCAGCATCTACAGTGTAATAGAAACTAGAGGCCTCAAGCCAGACTAATGACTCTTTGAAGTCATTTGCGAATAAAGACACATGGACAATGGAGTTAACTGCGTGGCTCACTGTGTCACAGTACAGGGTCCATGACAAGATTCTTAATTTTCCCCCTTTTTCTTCCATTTTTCTCTTTAATTTTGTTTTATTTGGGGGGTGGTACAGGGGCAGAGGGTAGATGCAAAGGACAGAAAAATGAATGGAATCAAAAATGTTGTAAAAATGCATAGAAAAAATAAAAAGAAAAAGTCATTTAAAAGAGCTGCAGGAAGATATTAATGATAATTCTTTCTTTGATCTCATGATTATATATGTTATATATACTTATATATATAGTACTTTAACAAAAGATGTACATCATACTTAGTATTGAAAAATCATGCTTCATATTAATCCAGATGGCCTAACATTTTTCCCAGCACACAGTGCATGGAATCTAGAAGGTCACAGACAGTAATTCATGATTCTGTGTGTAAAATGAGGAAGTTTATTCTACACAAGTATCTTCCCACTTCTTATATTTATATATCCTAAAATTCATATTTTACCAAAGGGGAGGGGTTAAATCTGAGAGACTTATGAATGTGTCACAGTGTTCTTAACTACTTTCTCATGTAGTAAAAATGGTAAAATACGGTCATTTCCTCATACATTCACTTTCCTCACTTTGTGACTCAAGTCTAAAAATCAACCAAAACAATTGCACTGGGTATCTTAGAAAAACATAGAGCCAAACTGCAGTAAAGGACTGAAAAATTGTATCCCCATAAGTGTTGCCACTTACAAATAGAGACAAAGCCTGTTCTGAGAATCCCTCCCAGGGATCAGTATTTCTATGGTATTCAAATAAACATAGAAGTAAAAATACAGACATTTAAAAATGAATTCCTCGTTGGCACATTCCCAAAACAATTGTGTTGAATTTTTTCACAGATTGGTAAGTGATTTGTTATCAAGTCACAGTGTGTCTAAGCCCCAGTTCAGAGGTAACATCAAAGAGCACAAGGGAAAATGAATTTGAGTGAAGCCGTGTTTGTAGACAGAAATGGGTTGACAGTGCTCACCAAGATTCCTTATTCATTTAGCTAAGAGAAGAGCACTACTATGATTTTTAAAAGACAGAAGAAACATGTGGATATACACTGGGGTTGCTAAAAGGAGGGAGAGGGAGAGACTTAAAGAAAACAAGAGATGATAAAAGAGTAATATGGAGCAAGAAAGACAAGATAATAGCTAGAGACCATTTTTAGCTTGAATCAATGGACATTGTTTTTACTCAGAGGCATATAAGTAATGTGAAAATATGTAAGTTTGTAGAGCAGTGAATGTATCTGATGACAGAGGGAAACAACAGAGAATGTCCAAACTGGCATTTTATGGTGGAGATTTGAGTTTAGCCTTGCTATTGTATGATTTTTGTTTGTCGTAGTAGCTTGATGATTGCAGATTAAATTTAAATCAGAAATTTGAAAGACTAGGAATCTATGAGTATGTTAAATGACTAATATTTTTGATGATGAGTAAGTAGAGAGCACATTAATTATTAATTTCTTAAGAAGATACTTTGCATTTTCTGATCTTTATTTCTTCCATCTCATTTAGGTTGCCATGTATCAAAGGCTTGCAGCAAGGAACTATTACAACAGCCATAAGAATCACAGTAAAAGAGAAAGCACTGTGTTTATGTACAATAGCAGTGTTGCTAGAGTTTCCTACATGATACAAACATCTAATTTTGAACTATGAGCAATAGTGTGTTGCAATCAGAAATGGATTCATAGTTCAGTGAATAATATCAAAAGTTCTTGAAGAGCTGAATGACTCACTTTCCTCTTGGCTGCAGAATACAAAAACCTAGAAATAACCTTGTTTCTAAAGGGAGGAAATAGTTCACACTAAGGCAAAGCAGAACACTGAAGAAAACCCAAGGTCTACACACTTACAATCATTACAAGGAAAACATACTCCCGATAGGAGCTCCTACTCCCTAACTCCCATTACAGGTTCCCAAGGACTGAGATTAAGGGTCTGATCCTCAGTAAAAGCAAATGATTTTGAATTTGGAATAATTATTTAAATATAAATATGTTCTTAGTATTGTAGGTGATTACTTTGCAATGTACACGCATGCACACATACAGACATAGATACTCATACATCGTCATCATCTACTATCATTATAAAAAAGTTTTTTTTGAATTTGACTGATACCTTACCTTTTTGATGGCTAAACACTCAGTAGTCAGTATATTTTGCAGTAGATATTTGTTAAACTTGACTCAAGCACAACATTGGAAAAGAGAATGACCAAAATGATGCTGCAACTCTTGTTCTTGCAATTGTTGAGACAAAGTCATGTTCCATAGTGTCTTTTCTCATTCGGAATTCATGTCAGAGAAAAACCCTCAGAACCTTCAGGTAAATCCAACCATAAAACAACTTTCCTTAGCTTTCTTCCTGATGTATCCACATGAGCTCTAAGGCTCTCAAAAGTTATTTCTTGACTATATTTAAATTACAGTAGTGTTCACTTCTTTTTCTTAATGTGATCTTTTTGACATAGGTAAATAGAACAGGTAAATAGAACAGGTAAATAGAGCAGGTAAATAGAACAGCACATTTTTCTGTTTTAAGTACTTATTCTTCCAATACAATAAAAACTAGGAATCTACTTGCATTTCATTAATAGACAGGCAAAATTTACTACATTATAGGTAATTTTCATGTTTTTCCATAATATTCTGAAACTTAAAAATAGAAACAATAAAAAAGTTAAAGTATGTCAAATTTAAAAATAACTTAAAAGTAAACATCATATTAGAAGTGAAGGTCCTACATAGAAGTATAGTTTCTACCTTTGAATATATAGAATAAATACTAATTCACAAAATTTACTGGTTTCCTAAGTCCCTTTCCTATTTGTATATGTACTATCCTGATAATTCTTTCAATTTATTCCATTTCTGTGCACATTAGCATAAATAGGCCAAATTTAATAAGGCAAAATAGAGTAAGCAAGGGCTAAGGTCACTGCATTATTTGGTGATTCGACTTATAATGATTTCATGAACCTCAATTCTGTTTTCCATAGGGGCTTAACTAGTTTACATTCTCATTAACAGTGTGCAAGAGTGTGCTTTTCTCTATATCCTCAGCAGGGCAGCTATCTTATCTTCCCATAATAGCCTACCTAGAAGGTATGGTAACAGAGCTTTATAGCTTTATTTTGTGTTTTCCTGATAATCAGTGAAGTTGCATATATTTTTATATTTATTTTTAAGCTTTATATTTTTGTATTTTATATGTGAATTTTATCTGACTCTTGGTTATTAATGTTCATTCGTTGGATAATTTACTTGGATTATTTCCTTTGATGTAGGAGTACCCTCTGTATGCTGTGATTACCATTAATGAATAAAGAAACTGCTTTGGATCTATAGCAGGGCAGAACATAGGTAGGCTGGGAAAGCTAGGTTGAGTGCTGGGAGAAAAGAGGCAGAGTTAGAGTGAAGTTACGGAGCTGCCGCCAGAGACAGACATGCCGAAACTTTGCCTTTAAACCGCTGCCACGTGGCGATACACAGATTAATGGAGATGGGTAAGAGTTAGCCAATAAGAAACTAGAACTAATGGGTCAAGCAGTGATTTAAAGAATATAGTTTCCATGTGATTATTTCTGAGGTCTGGGTGGCTGGGAGACAAACTAATGGCCTCATTCAACATTCCTTTCCATCTTTTTGTTGTTTAAAATCTTTATGCTATGTATAAAGTCCTTAACAGACTTGTACTTTTCTAAGCGTTTTTTTCACATTTTGTACATCTTTTCATACTCCAGATCATCTTTACATTCTTATCTGCCATTTAACTCAGCAGTTCCATTGCTGAGCAAATATTCAAAGAAAATGATATAAGCACATAGTGTGGTAAACAGATATTGACACTTCAATCTTTATCAACATAACTCATAATAGGCAAGATACAGAATAAACCTAAATGTCTATGTGTCTATGATTGGCAAAGTAGATAAAGAAGAATTTATATATATACATATATATATGTATATATGTGTGTATGTGTGTGTATGTATATGTGTGTGTTTATACGCACATATATGTTTTTACATTCATTTATTTAAAAAAAATTGTATATATAATACACATACAAATTCAGTCATAATGTGAAGTTGTCATTTGTAAGATTGTGTATAATTAGACAACATCTTAAGTGAAAGAATCACAGGCCAGAATAAAATGATTAACAGAAGATCTTATCCTTGTGGAAGCTTAAAAAGCTTGCCTTGCAAAAGCAGATAATAAAATGTTTAATACCAGGAACAACTGTGACTGAGAGACAAGGAGAACTCTTGGGATAAGGATAGAAATTTTATTTAGTAGGCATATATTCCTTATATTTGTTGTATAAAGAAGAAACTATATTTAATAGTATATGATATTCTTGAAGAGCTATTTCACATATCAAGATCTAAGCTTTGAATGGGAGAACACCTCTTCTTGCAACTTTGTCACCTTTCTCTGTACCACTGGAGGCTTAGTGAACAAAGTACTGCTATACCTTCTATATAATGTTCAGATCTTAAAGAACCAACTGATATATAAAACATAATAATAGTGTATTGAAGAGACACAATATGTATCAAAACTATGTTCAAATATGGAAAAATGTAGCTCAATAAATAAAAACCCAGAGACAGATATTCAGGTTCATCTTTAATATCAGAAAGCAAAGCAGAAAGCCACTGGCTCTTATTGTTACCTCAGTCAGAAATACAGATACTGTCTCTAGGAATCCTAAGAATAGGAATGTATAGGTATAAACCTTGAACAAGATTAGAACGATATGTACAGTATGTTTTAACAAAATTAATCTTTAATTTGTATCATTACACAAAATTTATAAATAATATATAAAAGTTCAAACCAATGTAAAAAATTAAAAGCTATTAGTTGCTTTTTAAAAGTAGAAGAGGAGAATTATGAGGGTTGGGATTTAAGGCTACTATAGTGAATAGGCTAATGTTTGTGTCCATAAAGTAGTTATCATACAAAGACAAGCACCCAAGATAAACAACAATACATAAATCTGAAGAAGCCAAAGTTGTCCAACATCAAAACAAAACAAGATACCATAGATTAATAGGTGACCGTCTTTGTTGGCATGCCTGTGCACTGCAATGCAAATCATCTATAATACTAAGAACATGTTTATACTTAAAAAGACTCAGAATATCCAAGATAAACAGAAAAAAATATTTACAAAAATCGGAATACCTCAAACCTGTAAGTTAAGGATAGAAGGTCTATTATGTGTGTGATAATAATTTCAGATTGTTTTGGCTATCCTGGATTTTTTTTTTTGCATTTCCATATGAAGTTGAGTACTGCTCTTTCAAGGTCTGTGAAAAATTGTGTTGGGATTTTGATGAGAATTGCATTGAATCTGTAGATTGCTTTTGGTAAGATTTCCATTTTTACTATGTTAATTCTGCCTACCCAAGAGCATGGGAGATCTTTCCACTTTCTGGTGTCCTCTTCAATTTCTTTCTTTAAAGATTTAAAGTTCTTGTCATATAAGTCTTCCACTTGTTTGGTTAGAGTTACTCAGAGATATTTCATGCTATTTGTGGCAATTGTGAAGGGTGTTGTTTCTCTTATTCTTTCTTATTCTTATTCTGTTCTTTCCCAGTCCTTCTACCACCTGTGTACAGGAGGGCTACTTATTATTTTTTTTTTTTTTAGTTAATCTTGTATCCTGCTACATTACTGAAAGTGTTTATGAGTCATACAAGTTCCTTGGTAGAATTTTTGAGATCGCATATGTAAACTATCATATCATCAGCAAAAAATGAGTGTTTGACTTCTTTTCGGATTTGTATCCCCATGTCTTACTGCTCTAGCTAGGACCTCAATAATTATATTGAATAGATATGGAGAGAGTGAGCAGCCTCGTCTTGCTCCTGATTTCAGTGGAATCGCTTGGAGTTTATCTCCATTTAGTTTGATGTTGGCTGTTGGCTTGCTGTATATTGCCTTTATAATGTTTAGGTATTTTCCTTGATCCCTGCTCAGAAAATTAGGAAACAACCTTCCTCAAGACCCAGTAATACCACTTTTGGGTATATATCCAAAGGATGCTCAATCATGCCACAAGGACATGTGCTCAACTATGTTCATAGCAGCTTTGTTTGTCATAGCCAGAATATGGAAACAACCTAAATGCCCTTCGACCAAAGAATGGATAAGGAAAATGTGGTATATTTACACAATGGAGTACTACACAGCAGAAAAAAATAACGACAACTTGAATTTTTCAGGAAAATGAATGGAGCCAGAAAACATTATTTTGAGTGAGGTAACCCAGACACAGAAAGACAATTATCACATTTACTAACTCATAGGTGGTTTTTAAACATAAAGCAAAGAAAACCAGCCTACAAACCACAATCCCAGAGAACGTAGACAACAATGAGGACAGTAAGAAATACTTACATAGATCTAATCTACATGGGTAGTAGAAAAAGACAAGATATCCTGAGTAAATTGGGAGCATGGAGAACTTGGGGAAGGGTTAAATGGAGAGGAGAGAGATAGGGAAGGGAGAAGAGAAAAAGGTATAGCTCAATAAAAATCAATGAAAAATTAAAATAAAAGAATTTCAGATGGAGAAAAATTAAAGAAAGGAGCAGAAAATATGATTAATACATCAAAAACCTAATTTAAGGCAAGGAAACACCCAAACCCCACCAATGTAGGAGGATCAGAGGACATCTAATACACACACACACAAACATACACACACACACACACACACACACACACAACACACACTAGGCAAGACATTGACAAAGTTCAAAAGGGAAAGTAAGATAGACTCTTTGGCACTCTGATGTCTACTATCCTATAGCCAATCAGTCAACAGCTATGCATGCACCAAACTACCTTTCCAAGAGCCTACAGAAGCTGTACTGATTTTGTGACCAGAGGCCAGCAGAAAACATGGGCAAACTGGGACCTGTGTTTCACCAAGTGATGAAATATTCAACTGATTAGGTTAGGAAAAGAAGCTGCCTACATAGAAGTTCTGGAAAGATAGATATCAAAAATTTCAAGTTAGGAAAAATGTGATAAATATCACATGGCAGGTGAGATCAAAAAGCATTAACAACTCTCAGGAAGCCATAACCATGTCTAGACACAATAAAGTGACACAAACTGACATGATAAGAATGTGTGGAGGGAACCTCAGCTGGAGATTTTAAAATACCTTCTTTTTAAAAACTCAAAGAAAAAACAAACAACTATTTTAACATCATAGAAGACAAACATTTACAAAAGATTAAATTATCTGAAATGTAAATGATTACATTTGAGGAAAAACAAAACAAACAAACAAAAAAAAAACCCAGAAACATACTCAGCCAAATTAAAAATGTGGTGGGAAGCATGAATTAATCATGTATTAATCAGATGTGACACAGAAGACATTAAATCTTATCAAGTTTTAAATAATAAGAATCATATGTCTATTCTCAGAATTAAATTAAATTAAGGCAGATAGTAGTAACAAAAAGATAGGTAGAAGAGAACCTAAAATACAAAAATATTTTAAATGTACTTTTAATTAATATGATTAAAGAGGAAATTTCAGGATAAATTATTTTAGGTTAAATAGAAAACAAAGGATATTTTAAAATTTAGACACTCTAAAAACAATATTTAAAAGGAAAGAGATTGCACATATTTATGCATATATGAATATTAATTAAAATATTTTTAAAATAAATATATTATAAATGCTCTCATATAACATAAAAATGTAGGATTAGTATTTTGAAATATAAAACAACCTTAGAACATTAGGAGATTAAAATTAACAACATACAAATTAAGTGTACATTATGACTAACTAGGATTTAATACAGATATACAAGGAAAGGTAAACATTTGAAAATTATTAATGAGGAAGTTTGGTTCATTACTAAGAAAATACAAAATGGTATGAACACTGGAATAAAAGTTTGGTGACTAATAAATATATTATTAACTTAAAATTCAGTAGCCATGTCCAAGGTAATTTTCTGAAGAAATTTGATCCTTATCAAAAGCCTGCATACATGGATATGCTCAGCAACTCCAACATCTTTCAGGTTTTGGGTGGATGTGAATACTAATACATCCAGATGTGGATTAGTTTCCCGTGACAAAGAGAAATGAATTATATAAAGACATAGAGGAAATTGAAATGTCATTTAATAACTGATATAATTCAATTTTACACAGGTACATACTGTATGATCCTAACCACAAAATGTTTTACAAAAGGGCCAAACTAAAGCCTAGTAAAATGATTTGTGGTTGTCATCATTTAAGGCAGACAGGAGTCAGAAAAGTAGAATACATGACTTGTGTAACAGTGAATCTATGATATATGATACTACAATGTAGAATATATACAGTTTTGAATTTGACAAACCCTATTAAAATGTACAGCATCAATAGTGAACTCTATTGCAAGTGGCAAACTGTGATAATGAAATACGACTCACAGATTATGATGAATACATCACTACAGCAGTAGACAGTGATTATGAATGTAACTATGTTACGAATTAGGTCCGCACGATAAATAACCAGGCCATCTCAAGGATAACAATTATATTTTTAATGGTTATAAGGGGAAACTCACACTACAAGAGTGGGAGGTCCAACTTCCTATCTGTCCAGTGGGAATTGTGCAGAGAGAGCGTGCATCTGGTCCATCCCAGTTTTCTTCCTGGGTTCCCGGAGCCATGCCTTAACTAGGCGTGATTGGTTAACAGAGGTTCCCAATCTTCTCCCCCTTTTGTCTAAACAAGATCGATCCAAACCCAATACAAAGATATACAATAGGAACAGATACCAAATATAAAATTACAAACAATATAAACAATATTAAACAAAGAACACATAACAAAAGCTTTACTAAACATTTTATCTCAAGGAGTCTAAATCTTGTATTGAAATTAAATTTGGCTAAATCATGAGGAAGGTAACTACATTGAAGATCTGAGAAGGTAAATAATATTACTTGAGTAAACAGGAAGTGTAATAGAGAAACTTCCAAAATGTGTAACAAATAACAGACAATTGGATACCTGGGCAATCACCCAAAGTCTCATTTGTAATGTTGAAGCAACCAACTTTGGCTAAGGCCTAACATAACTGACATACCATTTTCAAAAGCAAGAAACTACAAAACTATCTTATCCCATCTTGGCAGGATATGACAGTCCTGTTTTATCCATTTATGGATACTATGTATCTTTGTCAGTGGTTGAGTTATGGGCATTTCTTTGCCCAAAGGCCACTTCTGCCAAGAAGAAAAGCTCCAGGTGGGGTGTTTTTGGTGCTCAACATTCTCTCGGGAATTGGTCGGTGTTGTCAGGAGCAATTGTGTCTCATTACCATGGAATTCTAAGTTAGATTAAATGCCATTTTCTACAGCTCTTTGAAGAGGTTGAAGATTATCTATCTATAATGAATATAATCTCTATGTATCTAAAGAACCTGATTAGTCTAATTATAAATATGACAAACATAGATGACTATTGTTCTATAATTCTCAATACCTATAAGACAATAAACAACTGTGCGATAAATGAGGACAATGACCTCCAAATGTAAACAATGTTAAGTATCTTGATCAGAGGTAGAATGTACATTGTAATATGGTAATGATATATATCAATACATAAACAATGTTTTAAACAAAGGTAGAAGCATACATGTATATAATAGTCAATATAATTTAACTTTGTATCAATATATAAGTCTCTATACCAATATAATTGTCTAAAAACAATAACTCACAAATTCCAATCTATTATCCCACCATCCAATTATTCCTCTTTTTTTTCAAAAAGATAACAATTATATATTAATAGTTAAAAGGGGAAACTCATGCTACAAAAATGGGAGGTCCAATTTCCTATCTGTCTGGTGGGAGTCGCACAGAGAGAGCACACACCTGGTCCATCCCAGTTTTCTTCCTGGATTCCAGGTAGCCACGCCTTAACTGATTGGTTAACAGAGCTTCCCCATCATAACTATGTAAGTATTTGAACTGGAAGTACATAAGAAGTATCTCTATATTTTGTGCTTAAGCTTGGTGTAAGCCTAAAATTATTTTAAACTCAAGGTCTATTTTTAAAAATGATTCTGTCAGTGAATACAACTAGGGCCAAAATGCAAATGTGAAGTAAGGCAGATTTTTCACTCTGCATGAGCAAATGATGAAAACAAAATTGGCTCATAGGTTTTTGTTGTTCTTGTTAATTAATCATAGTCTAAATGATTAATTCTTCAGGATAATTTCAAATTTCAGATTCTAGATGCTAAAATAGACAAAACAACATAAAAAGATCCCTCTGGGGCCTGCCTGGGGGATGTTAGAATTATTTTTTAACTGGGTTTCAATTTCATCTTTCTGTTGATATTAATCTCTCAGCACTATTTGAGCATTCTTATCTTAACATTCACTTTGCATATTAAATACTATAAGAGGTTTCTAATCCTTCAGATGCTAAACAGCTTCTTAGTTTTAAATAATTCTACTTTAATAAATACATAGTTGATGCAATCGTAGACATTTTAGCTTAATGATATTTTTATTGGAGATTATTTTGTACATATATATTACCATAAAGGGTGACATATTGTCTTAGAAATAGACCAAGTCACAATCAAATATGCCCAATGAAAATTACCATAAAGTCAGCTAAAAAGAAAACTGATATTGAATATTAAAGAAGTATAAGAAGGAAAATTAGTATAAAAGGTTAGCAAAGACAAAAGAATGACATTAAAGAAAACAGTATCAAAAAGTGAGATGAGATTCACAGGGAGGAGGAATTCATCAAAAGTGGAGGAATTTGAGCATGAAAGATGGGGCAGCTCACATCAGTGGCTGTAGCAGACCCAGAACCACTAAGGATGGAAAAGATGAGAGTATATTGGGTTTGGATTTGAATTAGCACTAAAATTAAGCCTTTTACCTGTAAAGGACAGAATTTTAACACAGAGAAATGGGACTGGCCTGATAAAGGAGAGAGATTCTTCAAAGAAACTTGACAGCAGAAGCCCCAAGAGCAAGAGGCACAGATAATGTGTCCCATTAACAAACAGAAGTGAAGAAGAATGGTGACCCACAAGCAGAGGGCAGAAGGCTGTGTTGGAGAGAGCTTGAGGAGACTCAGGACACTGAATGTGTTTATGAACTAGACAAAGAAAACTACCTGAACTAATCTCTATATTTATCACTTGCCGCCATCCTACTCCATCCTTCTAGAGGACTAATTTACTATCCTGTTTAGTCTTTTCTCTTTTTTACTTCATTATCCCTAGTTATTGAGCTAAGGTACACAATTATAACCATTTTCTCTTCAAACTTAAGTCAAATTTCAACATTTAACCTTAAAAGCGGTTTTCAGGAAAGATAGAAGAGAGTGATTGCAACTCTAGAAGCAAATTTAGTGTCATCGATGAATGTAATATACCTATCAAGGTTTAGAGCAAAGCAAAAATCACAAGTCTTTTTCTGGTATGTGCTTTTTTCTATGTAAATTCAGAAACAAACCAAGAAAGCATCAGTGTTCAAGAAAGCATGCACATGCACGAAAAGGCTTTTTCTTTTTGAGACTCTTCGATGTAAAATAAATGTCAACTTCTATTTATGACTATTTCTACTGTTATATAAAAAGTAGAAAATCTACTAACAAATGAGTACTTGAAACTCTTTAACACATAAAATTAATTACATTGCCTAATAAAGCCACATTGTGATCCTTATTGTAATGGTATAGAAACTCCCAAAACAATATATGCTAATGCTGCTGCTCCTTGTTGTCACTAAGAGGTTGAAGGAAAGCCCCTGTCTCTGAAGAAATACTTAGGACATTGGAACAAATGGTGAGAGCTTCATCTAACTTGAAAGCATCCTTCCTGTATTATAGCTTTCATGGTAGCAGGAAACACTGTGCAAGCAGCCAAGTAATAGAAGCAATTAATAATCTTGCTTAGTTTTACCTATGAACCATAAAAAATGACCAAAATGGAAAGATATCTGTAAATATGTGAAAGGTGGCATTTTGCGGTAACCAACAGTTTTCTAAATTGGAACCCACTCATGATAGAGAAATCTTGATGGGTAATTGAAACCTAACTAACTTCCCAATAATAGTGAGGAATCTATTACTGCCACTTTGCTAGACTAGTATAATCTCAAACTACATTCTAAGTTGTATTCTATATCAACAGATAAGAATATCCACCTTCCATTATCAGAGAAGCGTCTCTTTATCGCAAATGGAGCTCATCATACAAAACTACAGATGGACACAATGTAAAGGTCAAATGGCCAAGGAGAGCCCAGTCTAAGTGGATATGTCTACATCACAGGTCCTGCATTTATGTACCAGAAAGCATCACAGAAGAAGAGGAAGAAAGATTGTAGGTGTCCGAAGACCAAAGAACCTGCCGTGAAACTGTTTGTCTTGAAAATGCATAATAAAACAGCACCAGAACATTAGCAATATCAATAGGCATGATAATGTAGAGTGGGGAAATTTATCACAGGTCCAACCCCTGGACAAAGAACTATAGGCAACTAATAACTACTTGGAGGGAGGATTAGCCTCTCCCTGGTATAAAACCACTTAGCAGTCGTCCTATACAAAGTCATCAGCCCTGAAACCATATACATACACATAAAGACACTCAGCATGCTTTATTTCTGAATTTGTGATGTGTGTGTCTGTGTGTGTGTGTGTGTGTGTGTGTGAGAGAGAGAGAGAGAGAGAGAGAGAGAGAGAGAGAGAGAAACAAAGAAAAAGAGGCTATTTATTTGAGAAGGAAGAAACATGAAGGGAAAGGGATGAAAAGGGGAAAGGGTAGGGAAATTTGGTGTGTAATATTTTTTTAAAAAATCTTTTGGAAATATAAACTAATTAAATCATTTTCACTTTTCCTTTTTTTTCTTTCAAATTCTCCAATGTAACTTCTTGCTCTCAGCATAACTTAGCAACATTTACATAACTACATTTTTAAAAATTAAAATAGAAAAGAAAATACTGATTTACTTGTGGATTTCATTAAAAGGAAAAATCTCATTTATTTTAATATAGACATGTAAATAACAAAGGTATGCATCATTAAAATTTGGTTTGAATGCTCAATATCTAAGAAATTGTCTAATGTTTTTCACTTAATCTTACATAAATGATAAATTATATGAATCATTGATTGATACTGCTACAATAAATCAATAAATATTAAAGTAAACAAATATTAAAATAATCAGCATAACAAAATGAAAAGAAGGCAGTTATTATTTTATATTTACTAACTATACAAATAACATTGTGATATTTAATATTGACTGACAGCTTATTTAGACAGAATAAGGCCTGCGAGATCAGTGAAACTCACTTATATAAGTCCAAAACAAATTAGATTATAAGAGAGCTGACAAATCCTGTGATTTAGCACATTAAATGGAAATGCTAATGAACTACTGGACAGTCATAGATGTGTGAGGGCAGGGTCTCTTGGTTGAAGACTGTCATGATATACTGATGAGAACTACATCTTTTGTCTAGCCCCTTCTTGCTATTTTTGTTTGTTTCCTGGTTGCCATGTAGTGAATGTCTGCTCAGCCACATCTTTGCCATTGTGATGTCCTGTACCACCTCACACTCAAAACCATGAAGGGAGTTGACCATGAGCCAAAATAATCCTTTCTTCCTTGAAACTCTTTCAGGTATCCATCAGAGAAAAGAAGGATCTAACTAATATAGCTGTTACTGCTTAGCTTGCCTAGATAAATAGAAATATTTGAAGAATGAGTCAAAATGCCTCAAATCATTCATTTTCAACCTGTTCAGAACCCTTTTGGGGTCACATATCAGAAAATTTGAATGTCAGTTATTTACATTACAATTCCTATACGTTGCAAAATTACAGTTATGAAGTAGTAAAAAAATAATGTTATGGTGGGATCACCACAACATGAGGAACTGTACTAAAGGAACTGTACTAAAGGAACATTGAGAACACCTGCTCTAGATCAGTCCAATGGTAGAAATGAAGACATAAAACTGGCACATATTGAATTAATAAGGAATATTTGTGGTTGCTACAGTGGAAAACATTGTAAACTGAACAATGAGACAGTGTCCTTGTTGACTTCCACAAATCATGGTTTATAAAATGTTTCAAAAATGAGGAGAGTGAAAATGGATTCTAGTTAGCTGGGTCTCAATAAATGCTTAGAAAGAAAGCCAGTAAAACTGTCAGGCTCTATTAGCAGTTTAACTAATGCAAATGTTGAAAACCTATTCCAGATGTGGTTATGGTTAGAATATACTATCGTATTCACTTACCCTAATTGCTAAAATTTTTGGGGGGTACCATATTACACCTTTGTGCATTGCTCCCAGTTTAACAGCTTTTATTAACTATTTTTAATGATATTTTAAAATTAAGATGTTGTAATACATAGTTATTGTAATAACTGGTCTATAAATTAGGGCATAAGTGTATATGCATTTATTGAGATGTAACTTTCACTAAGTTAACTAGACATTAATTTATGATTGGTTCTAAACTTCATGACCACCATACTCTTTATGATTCAAATGATAAGATTTTCATATGCAATCATAAGTAAAACAAAAAAAAACCTTATATACTTAAAAGATATATTAAAATTTCACTAAAATGCATTCTGTTAAATTATGAAATAATTTCTTCAAGTCTTGAGAATATTTGATATGCTTTACTTCACTTTCAAAAAATGCAGAATATTACCCCAGTTACAAAGAAATATATGTTGTCAGTGAATGCTTGAGTGTGAGGTAACAGGAGATAGAAATAACAATAGCTTTCCTGTTATGAAAAACAGGTCTTGCTTTTCTTATGTTTTGACTGGAAAAAAATGTAACTTTTCATATCAATGGGTGAAAACATATCTTAAATATGCATTACTAAAATAATTCATGATAGATTTTATTATTTTATTGCCCTCTGAAAATGAGATCTACAAGCTACTCCCTCTGAGTGTGGTTGACACTTGTATGGCTGGGGCAGACTGAGGGGCCACTGGCAGTGACTCTGAGATTTATCTCTGCTGCATGTACTGTCTTTTGGGGATCCAATTCTCTTTGGATGTACACCTTGCTCAGCCTAGTTGTAGTAGGGAGGGCCTTGGACCTTCCACAGGGCAAGGTGCCTTGCCCTCTCTTAGGATTGGAGGGGGGATAGAGTAGGAGGGTGTATGGAGAGAATGGGAGGAGGGGAGGGAGTGGGAATTTGGATTGGTGTTTTCTCTAAAAACATCTAATAAAAAGGAAAAAAAGAAAATGGGGTCTATATGAAATTAAAGTATTAAAAATAAAATGTTATATTTACAGACAGGTTGAATAAATTAGAAGTAAAGAAAGAAATGACAAAATTTTATGAACAAAATAATAGATACATCAGTGAAATGTGAGGGCTTGTAATACTGGCAAACATTTCTGGACTCTGAGCCAGGATGGAGGAAGCAATGTACAAGTTATTATTCCTTCTTCTTTGTTCTCTCAACTATCAAACAAGACTAAGCAGAATGATGCTGTTCTTTTCTTATCTTTCACGGTTAGTCTCTTAGATTGTTTTTTTTAAATGCAATCATCTATAAGAGACAAAGTTGGGGACTCAATCAGTACTCTAATGTCTGCGCATGAGGTTATACCTAACACTGGACTCGCTGTCCACTAGGGATCCCATAGAGAACCGAGAACCACAACCTACAGAGGTAAAGCAGCAGTAGGAAACTCAAGACCAGAGCTGAAGTGGGGTGACAGCTTTTCTGTGCTCGTTTTTGAGAGCCGATATTGCAGAAATTGTTTTGAGAATTTTGATGCCACGATAAGGAAACAGTTCGCAGAGTTTGCTTTACATGTTTATGCATGTTTCCCTCTTTAAGAAACTATTCCTTTTAATCTGACTTGGAATTGTTAGAAAACTGTTTCTATACTCTTGACATTGATTAACTTTCTCAATCAGAGAAATTTGAGCCATTCCTTCTTAAGCTGGAGGCACAAAGATCATTGATCACCAAAAGAGAGAACTTGGTAATGCTAATGCTAACTGAACAGCACTGCACTGAGGGTAGGGATGTTATCTCCTGTTACCTATTCATGTTATTGCCTGAAGCAACGTGGCACAGAAGAACCCGGATGAGACACAGGAACACTGGGGCCGGTTTGGGAGCAGTCACATCAGGAATAAACCAAACCAAAATATGTTCTTATAAATGTGACTAGATCTTCTGGTTTAGACTTTCTAATTTAAATCAAATTACCGTGATAGGAATTTGCAAACACAGAGTAAACAAAGATTGGGAGTCCAAGCGTCAATTGTTCTTTTCAACATCACGAACCTTCAGCTGTGGGACACGAAATCTTTCTTCAAAGATGTAATTATGCGATTTACAAAGGCAGAAAGCTGCAAGTGTACTAGAAATCATCTCGGCCTTAAAATATCTGTCTATCCCATGATGGCTGCTTTGCCTTTCTGTGCCCAAACAATGCAATTTCAGTCATCCAGCAGGTGGAGTTAGGTCACCTAATCTCCAACAATGTTATCACAAAAAGACTGCTGACAGGAACCTGAGCAAGTACAACAGCCTGGCCCACACAGCGTCCCTGGAAGACACTTCCTCTTTCTGTCTCTGCTGCAGACTGAATACATTGCGAAATTTTTCATTATTAGCACTGCAGGATTTTCTCAGGCTTTTTAAGTTAGCTTTTCTCTGTCTCTTCTGTCTGAGTAAAAAACAAGAGAATATGTGGGGAGATTTCTTGATTCTGTTAAATTTTGATTCTATCATATGCACCTACTGAGAAAATATCAACTTAGATGGAGGGATATATGATTATAAATGGATTTATGATAGCTCGTGACACAAAAGCAATTTCAAATCTTGGTGTGTCTCTCTGTCTCTCTCCCTCTGTCTCTGTCTCTCTCTATATCTCTCTCTCTCATTTGTTCTCTCTCTCGCTCGCTCTCTCTCTGTGCTTGTGTATAATCACACACAGGGGATTGTGGAGACCAAATGTCACTATCAGGTCTTCCTTCAGTGTACTCTGTCGTCTTCTTTCGTTACAGAAACTCTTGATGAAGCAGGAGATAGTCAATTCAACTAGAACAGTTGATTCAGCATTATAGGGCTACTCCTGTGTCTGTTTCTATGATACTGGGATTACAGGGATTTGCCACAGTGCCTGCATTTTTGTCAGGATGTTGGAGAATTAAAATCTGTTCCCTATGTTCGACTGCTAACCAATTTACTAACTGCTTCACCTTCACAGCCCTAGAAACCATCCTTATCACTAATCGACACATATCTTCTACATGCAGCCAAAGAGATCCAGAATATCTATGATATATCAGTCTAAATATTATCATGCAAGCATCGTGTGCTTGGATGAGATGCCGTGTCTATGATGGAGATACTAGTAACATAACAGTTAAACCAATAAATGTAGAAACTGTGTGCTTTCCAGAGTAAACATGCCATGGACACCCAGTGGAGGTCATAGGCCAATTCTGTACACAGTTCCTGGATGTGAACTGTATTTCCCAGTTATTTCTCTTAAGCAGCAAATAACAAAATCCCATGTGATATGAGTTTCTAATGAATTGCCTACATTTTTTTTTCTACAGTTACTATACAGGATGATGTATAAAAAATGCACTTAAGACCTAACAAATCATTTGGTGCAGGTTCAGGGGTTAAAAAAAGAAAGAGAGAAAGAAAGAAAAGCACTTAATTACAGAAGACAGATACTCTTGGTTTTAATGCCTTTGGCTCCTTTTTCACAGTGCTTTGTACAGAGTAATGGTTCGCACAGTTTGTATTTTTCCACGGGGGCAGAGGGAGAGTTAATGCATCATCCTTCTCTCAGGCAAATTGGGTCATATGCATTTTCTTTTCTAAATTCTTTTTCCTTAACTGTATGGACACTGGGTACATTATTTTCACATAAAACATACCTCTGGAAATAGATTATATGGAGGACATGTTGTGAGGAATCATCACACTAAAGTAGATCATTCTTTAGTATTTTTAATCTGTGCATTAAGGAAACCATTTTTTGCCACACTAATGAGATTTGTTAGAAAAATTCTGCCCTGTTGTTCATAAATTAATGCTAACATAAAAAGAAGCAATGATATGTATTAGTGTGATTGAACCTCATGGTATCTGAGAGGAAGAAAAAACGGAAAGGCTACACATAATTTGGCAGTTTCAGCCAGAGAAGCGATTTAATAAAATTTTAAACCCAGAGACTATGGTAGGTTGGAGAAGTGTATGGAGTTCAGATAGCAATTTTAAAGATGTGGCAGGAGTTATGATGGTGTTCTTTTCTATCTGCACCTTATATTGAAGAATTTTCATTCCTGAAATTTAAACAAATAGCAGATATAATTGAAAAACAATAAGAGATAAAATGCCATATGTGTAGTTTACAATAGGTCAAATAGAATTTGAACAAGTATCAGACAGTGTTTCTGACAGCCAATTCTTCTGACACCTAGTGGTCCAAATGCCCTGTCCTCCTCCTGCCATATATCTTCCCATTCAGTCAACTACTCCCTAAAGGACCATCTTTTTCTCATATTTTCCATTGGATGGTGAGAATTTGTGCAAAAAAAAATTCCGCAGTGTCCTTATTTCCGCTCATCAATTAGGTGTAGCACACTCCTCTGCCTTCGATAACTCCATAATGTTCTCAGTTATGGAGAGTTATTGACTCAGAGAACTAATTCATGTCTAGGAAACAAGCAGACTACAGGCATGTCTTGCAAAGATCACTAAAGAACATTCGAAGGCATTTTTCCTTACTGGGAGGAAAATGAAAAGAAAAAAATTATCTCTTCAAGAAGTAATATACTTTTATTTAATATAGTTTCAAATGAATTCTGGTATGTTCTGTATCTACTTTCAGAAAAGTATTTGGAACTGTGTTTTCTGGTTATACACTGATATTATAGACTAGCAAAGACTAGGTATCCATGTACTTGAAAAGAATTGGGAATTATGAGAAGTTCAAGAACGATGAGTTATATCTATTGAGTTTTATGTGATGTTCTGAATCCCACCATGGATAATGTGTAGAGAAAGAGAGAGAAAGGAAGAGGGGGGAGAGAAGGAAACAGAGAGAAGAAGGGAAAGGGAGGGAGAAGAGACTCTGTGTGTGTGTGTGTGTGAGAGAGAGAGAGAGAGAGAGAGAGAGAGAGAGAGAGAGAGAGAGAGAGAGAGAGAGAGAGAGAGAGAGAGAGGAGGGAATATCAATGTTACTTTTGTAAGAAACCCACTCCTGCTATGATGGCATAAATAGCTTTGTAATAAAAAGCTAGGCACCTTGCCTCTCACTACTGTTGCACTGAGAATTTACATATGCAACAGGAATTTCAGGGCCATATTTAAACTTTAGTTTATGAACTTTTTATTGCCTGTGTGTGTAATGAAAATCAGCTAGTGTAGAAAATGGGAAAATGGTGTTCATCCTGCAAAGTTTCACTTGTGTTAGAGGGCAGTGTCTATTTTTTTTTTTTCAGTGAGCAGGTGTGGTCTTCGCGGTGTATTCTTACAAGAATTTCTGGCTTCTGTCCAGATTACTCATAAACGGCACCTGTCAGAGACCAAAGCCTGCCATCTCCCTTTGAGAGGGGGTAAGAATGTTTTGACTCCTTTATTCTTTATGAGTTTCAATGTTAAATGTTTGTTTTATCCACACAGAGGCTCAGACTTCTTTTAGAGAACAAACTCATTACCAGTGTTGGAACTTGCAAAACCTGCTGCCGGGTCTGGAACAAACAGAAGCTTACCTATCAGCTTCCACCCCCTCCATACACCTACCTACTCTCAACTTGTTTCCAACATACACCAAATTCTCTCAAGTAGATTTGGCAAGGACTGGGTTTGTACACTGTTTTGGTTCAAACAGAGCAGAACAACAAACAATGAATCTATTTTCCACACATAACCGCCAGTGAGAAAACCCATTCCTCTCCTGGGCACACCCTAAAGCCATAGGTAAAGAAGGTCTGAGAACAGAGGACCACTTAAAAGCACACACTGAAACTATTCCCTCTCTTAGTGAGTAGGTTCTTTCTTCTCGTCATCTTTACTTTGTGAGGACATTTTCCCATGATACCTGAATATGAACAAGATTAGATATGGGAAATGAGATGAATGAGGTAAAGAGCATAAGCAATAATAAAAAATGCATTTCTATAAGTAAAACTTTTACTTTTGCATTTATTATTATAATCTCAAAGAGGAAATCAATGCTTTCACAGAGAAAAGGTCCTGAAAAATTATGTAGTTCATTCTTCAATCCCAAATTGATCAATAGTAGAGGGATTTATTATTAATGCCCCTGAACCAAATTGGTAAGGACACTTCTTCACACATTTCTTTCTCCTGATATACACAATTTCTCTGGTTTAGGCAAGTATTTAGAATTTGACTGGATAGCAGCTCCAGGCAATCTCACCTGTCATGGCTGATGAAAGATTCTCTTGAGTCTTACCTTGGGTAAAATATGATGCTAAAGTGGTGGCACCATGTCAAGTTTTCTGACTTTCACCTTCAAGGTCTTACCTTCAGTGATGCTGTCATTTAGGCAGATGAGTGACTTAGGCAGATTTCTGTCTATTGTTTCTTGTTGTGTGTCAGACAACAAGACGTGCAATTATCTCCCAGAGGACAGCCAGGTAATGATAATCTAACATTCTGAAAGAGTTAGACAGTACCATTCTTCTACAGTAGCAGAAGTTGCAAGGACTTTTCATGTGTTATGAGGACACACACACACACACACACACACACACACACTTGATATAGATGTGGGAGAGCTATAATTTTGCTGTTTGCTATGAAATTAGTCTGCACCACCAACATTCACTGAGAATAAGGATACCCAGATAATCTGTATTTTGGAAATCTACATAAAACATTTTTCACTTAGACACAAGTCTTTCATTGTTTTTAGGCACATAAAATTTTTCTATGCATTGTTTGGGAATTTTAGGTCTTGGAAGTAATTTTAGATAGTTCTAGGTATTTTTCCTCTTTATATTGATAAAAGTAATATATTGCATTTTATAAGGAAAATGAATATCTGTAAATTTAAAAATATCAAAGAACATCTGGTTGATCATTTTCGTTGACCAGCTTGGGAGATAGACAATCATGTTGGAACCACTAAGAAATATCTATAAGAAATGAACATTTAGCCTTTAGTTAAAGAGTGATTCTTAACCTACTCATTGTAACTAACTTATTTAATGTGATTAATTTTTTTGCTTGTTTGTATTTTGAGACTTGATTTCTCTGTGTAACAACCCAGCTTTCCTGGAACTCAAGCATTAAGACCTGAGTTCAATCTTCCAGGGGATACAACACCCTCTTCTGATCTCTACATACGTACACATGATGTTCACATACAGAAAAATATTTAAAATTAATTAATTAAATTAAATGTAATACTATGATGGGCATTGAAATTCAATGGTAGTCTAACATGTAATATATAGGGCAGAAAGTATGTGCTTGTAATCTCAATGACTAAGGAGGTAGAGAGGGGAGGATGCCTCGGGTCTAGTGTGAGAACCTGTTAAAAAAAAAAAAGCTAACGTGTTTCCTAAATACTGACACCCAGGACTTTCTTCTTGGTTGCATATATGATCATAAAAATATATGTAACTTTCACCCACAGAAACTCAAAAAACCACACACTCCCACCACCATCATGTATAACTATTTATACAAAAGTAAAATAAATAAAAATGATAAATTTCAACATTTTTTTCTGTGCTTTCATTGCACTTATTTAAAAATGCTTTAAATCCAGTCATGTTATCCACACATAGTTTTCTACTGATCAGTAACATGATTACATATTACCTGCATGCATTTATTTTATTTTTGCCAAAATATCGACAGAATGACAGTACTACAGTGATTCAAAAATATCGATCTATATTTTAAACATAGAGCATCATCAAGTATCTAGAGTCATTTTGCCATAATAAAAAGAAATTCTGAATATTATAGATTGTGTGCATAGTTACAATTTCTTTATATCATGTTTCTTTTTATTTTCAGAATCTACCAGAGCATGCTTACTAGGGTAGCTAAATTTTTATGATCAGCACCCTAACATTGATGCACATTCTTGTGTGGCTCAGAGAGCTCTGAACCTCCCTAGTAGCTCAATAAAATCTTAGTTGCTCTATATAATGAAAGCTTCAAGCCAAAGCCCTCAAGCTTAAAAAAGATAAAAGATGAAAGGAAGAAAAAATATCGACATTTTTCTTAAGTCATGAACATTTCAGTGCAATAACTCCTTCTCCAGAAAAAAGAAAGAAAAGTAGGAATGTCTTCTCTGTTTATGCTTTTGCCATGCTCTTGATAAATGACAGAAGCTGTGAGCCCAGGAATATGTGAATTAGACTAGATCAATGGTGATGCCTTTATTCTTTCTACTTTTCGTGGTTATGAGAATCTATAATTCAAAGTTTATAGAAGCATCATTATCACTAGTGACAATTCTTATTCAAAGATCTCTTGAGTAAAAATAACTTACAACAGGATGCTAGATATCAATATCATTAACTTTAAATAGTTCATCTGTAAATATTTCTATACTACAAAATATAACAGAATATTATTATGAGAAGAAAGGTAAGGAAATCAAATGAAAGTCATATCCTCCTAGATCAAATTTTAGGTCTCCCACATTTATGTCAATTTGGAAATTTCAAGGAAAAACACATTTATTACCAAGAGCACATATGAGATACAAACATCTACTTTTATATTTTTTCTGCAAGAAACCATTGGTTTATCTTAAACTAAAACGTTTTGATGAGTTCATAACTGGGAAATATGCAACATGATGTTACTACTAGCAGGAAGGCCATTTATATAAACTGTAAATTGTTACACATCTTTCTTCCTAAGGAAGTGAAATGTAGAATAGAAACTAGGGTTGTGAAATCTGTCCCAACAGTGTACACTCTTAAGATATTCTTCATTCTTAGCACTGTTTGGTCAGAAGCATCACCTCAGCTCCCTGGTACCCCTTAATACCTAAAGTCTGGTTTGTTTGCCTGGAGCTTCACCCCAGCTCCTGGCACAAGCTCCCTCTCCTGGGAGTTGACTCAGTCCAAACTCCAACTCTGAGAAAGCCTGCCAAATGGTAACCCCTCCCAAGGGAATGTCAAGACCACTCCCATAGGGTATTTAAACTGCTCTCCCCTCAGAGAATGACCACATGGTCTGTGGGTTTTGCTTGGTCTCCCCTTCACTCTCCTCCCCTCTCTATGTTTTCCCAGGGCCACCCAGGAATGCTCCATTAAACATGGGCATCTTTTAATTCTGTCTGATTGGGATTATTTGCATCAGCAGAGAAGTGCACTTTAAGAAAATAATACTTAACAAGCACGAATCAAGTTCTTTCAAATAAAGATTATTTTTGCAGGCAAAGAGGAGGAAAATATCCTCATTTGTCCTGTAGTTGCATTCTTCCAAGAAATTGATACCTTTTTCCCATGAGAAGAGTACTGGAAACTCTCCTAATTCTGCTCTCAGAATGGCTATTCCAAGACTTAAGAAGGCTAAACACTGTAGAGCAGACAATGCAGCAAGTTCAAGTCTTTTCTTCCTTCTATACATATATATAAAAATTTGATCAAAATACAGTAAAAGAATTCATTGAGTTTTTAAGTTATTTCAGTTAATCCAGATAAAACTATTTTAGGATTAATACCTAAGTATCTCTGTAAAATTATATACATGCATGCACACATACACACATACATAATATATATACATGTATACATACATGCATTTTAGATATGTATACATAAATATATATACATACATATCTTGTGTATGCTACACTTTATCTGTATCTAACTCTTCTGTATACCAGAGATACCATTGTGTAAGACTTCATCCTTAAAAAAGGCCTAGTCAACTCAATACATGATATTTTTTATAAATTTCTGTACATACACAGTGTAACCATGACAATGAAGTATTTTCTCCAGCTTTCATCATATAGTAGAACATAATTAGATAATATTTTATATCAAATTATTTCACTGTTTGATTTTCACCTTATATAACTTTTGAAGCTTACCTTCCATTACTCCTGGCTTAGTCAGGGAGACAGAGATTCCTACTGTGTGAGTCCTTGCTGTTTGTTATAATTTGGCATTTTATCTTAGAGCTCATGTCTGGGATTTGAATTAGGTAAAAACATACTTTTATGTGAGACATGCAGTTTTTAAT
The DNA here is from genome assembly GCA_004026605.1 of Ondatra zibethicus. Lineage (NCBI taxonomy): Eukaryota > Metazoa > Chordata > Mammalia > Rodentia > Cricetidae > Ondatra > Ondatra zibethicus. Next base: position 97,525 of record PVIU01003253.1, read on the forward strand.
TCATAGACATTTGTTTTCTCACATACTGTGTGCCCCTGGGCAACAGAGTTAACTTTTGAAATCTTGGTTTTATCATTTGTGCTGCAGGAATAAAACAATAGCAACTGCTTTGCATAGTTTCAATGAGGAAGACATCTCAGTGTAACTTTTAATGATTATTTATTGAGTGTCAATGGTATTCACAGCATTGTTCTATTCTCTGTAAACACAGAAAGCCAAACAAGATCCTTATCTTCCCAACATTCAGGTTTTTATGGGTGAAAGAGAAAACAATCATGTAACTAGAACATAAATAAGATAACAGAATATCACATCTGGTAGACATGAGAGAGAAAAATTTGAGTTCAAGTAGTACATTTTTGGGGGATATAAAGAAAAGCCTCTAGTATATAGAGGAAAGCAATTACAATAATAATGTGCAATACAATACATATTGCCAAATACATTATTACATAGAACAATCCTGAGTCTCCATGTGCACTTCTGGCTGTTAATGAAGAGTGTACTAAAAAATAAGCCCACCTTAGACTCAAATATTGGGTTATTCATGTTTAAATTTCCCCAGTCATTTTCTGAAGATCACCAGTTAGTCATGATTGGTTACTTAGAAGTATTAATTGCACATGACCAGAATAATGAGAAAGCTGATAGAAAGAGATCAATATGCATGCTAGAGAAATGGATGTAAATTTTGAGTAGAGTGATGAAGAAAGAGGAGATGTTTGAGTAGTTCCCAGAATAAAGTAAAGAGTTGATATCTTTGAAGGATCAAGAAAGGGAAAAAAAGAAAATCCTGAGTTCTTAGTGACAGGTAAGAGTTGGCATTTGCTTGCTACAGTAACATGCAAGTATGTGGGAAGACAGTGCCATTAGAAATAGAGTGGACAAGATTGACCTCATGGCAGATTCCATGGGTTAGAATGTGAGACATAAGGCTTGTACCTCATAGTTCATGGTGAGTTTCTAAATAGAAGAAAGATTAATATTAGAAAACTTTACCTGTTCTTGTTTAATGGTATTTATAGACTATTAAGACAAGAACATTACAAATTAAGAATTTCTTGTCAATATTAAAGCAGGAATTATTGAGTTATTTTTTAAAGATTTATTTTATTTATTCTATGCATATGAATGCTCTATCTGAAAGCCTGATTTTGTTCCAGAAGAGGACATCAGGTCACACTAAAGATTGTTGTGAGCCACCATATTATTGCTGGGAGGTGCACTCAGGACCTCTGAAAAAGCAGTCTGTGCTCTTACCCACTTAGCCATCTCTCCAGCCCCATTAAATTCTTAAAAATGCAACTTGATAATTATTGAGAATTTTAAAGAGTTTTAACATATAAGGATTATAGTCACTATAAGTCAAAACTGAAAATATCTTGAATGATCATTAATATTTAATTTGTATATTGTAAAATTTATCCATTTATGGTATTTAATTTGGTCATTTTTTAAAAATCAGAGTTCGGTAATACTTGCACCTAAATTTAGAATATTTTGGATAATCCTATCTAGAATTGTTTGGGATGAGACATGTTTCAAATTTCAAATAATTTCATCAAATAATGGAATATTTGCACCTATATTTGAGATTCCTTGTGGATGGACTGCAAGTCTAAGTAAGAAATTCATGTTTTCTTATTTAGTTTTATGTCATTACAGACATTTTCTGTAAGTGATTTTCCTAAAAATATTCCTTGTACATTTTGAATATAATCCATCAAATAAGGCTAACTCTGAAATTTTCTATTGTGGTATCAAATAGTCTAAAACTTCTGGACTTTGAAACATTATTTTTATTGTGGATTGGGGTGTTAAACTTCTATTAGAATAACTTGGAAATTCAAGCCATCACCAATCATTGCTCATGCCTCTTGTCCAGCAATAGCCAAATCATTTTCTCCACAGAGTTTCCTGCTATTGGTATCTAAGTAGTTGGTATATGTTGATCCATTCAATATGATATAAAGGTTGTTGTGACTGTTTTATGCTATCCTTTTGTAACTGATTTAAAATTCATCATTGTTTCACAGGCATCATTCCTTTTATTGTAGAATAGAAGTCTATTACGTGGACATGCAACTTCCTTTGTTCATAAATTGGTAGACTTTTGGGCTATTTCAACTATTTTCTCTGCAAAGGCTACCATTGCTATGAATATGGGTACATAGCTTTTCTTTATTTTCATTTCTGTTGGATATAAACAAGCTGCAGACTTGCTTTTGTCTTGCGGTAACTCTAGGTCTAACTTTTGAGAAAATGCCAAACTATTTTCTCTCTTCCATCGAAGGTTAGACATTTTAAAAATATAATATTCAACAGCAAATTATATTAACCACAAAGCAACACTCTTTATATTTATCACATATTTCCCGGAAAGCCTTGCTATACAACTGTGAGAGCAAAAGCTCTTTGATGGAGATGACAAGTTAGAAAGGAGAAAGAAGTGTCAGCACATGCAAGAGCATTGTCTTATGCGTGTAATCTTGGTGGGTAGGCTTGATGTCAATTTAAGGGTAGAAATACTCTATGGCACTTGTACCATAGCTAAAAGGAATGATTATGACATTTAAATGTTTGATGGCACTTGGGTTTTATTTTATTATTTTTATTACTTTATAAATAATACCATTCAAAATTTCACCTTCCTCCCCTCCTCCCATTTCCCTCTTGCTCCCCCCGCTTACCCTTTCCCCTCCCCCTTCCATTCCTAAGAGAGGGCAGGGCACCCTGCCCTGTGGAAAGTCCAAGGCCCTACCCCCTCCCTCCAGGCTTAGGAAGGTGTGCATCCAAAATGCCAATACATGCAGTAGAGACAAATCCCAGTGCCGTTATCATCGGCTTCTCGGTCGGCCCTAATTATCAGCCACATTCAGAGAGTCCAGTTTGATCACATTCAGTCCCAGTCCAGCTGGCTTTAGTGAGCTCCAATTAGATCAGGCACACTGTCTCAGTGGGTGGACCAACCCCTCGCGGTCCTGATTTCCTTGCTCATATTTTCCTTCCTTCTGCTCTTCAACTGGACTTTGGGAGCTCAGTCTAGTGCTCCAATGTGGGTTTCTGTCTGTATCTCCATTTGTCACCAGACAAAGGTTCATATTCATATTTTTTGGGTCTGGGTTATCTCACGCAGGATAGTGTTTTCTATTTCCATCCATTTGCATGCAAAATTCAAGATGTCATTGTTTTTTACCGCTGAGTAGTACTCTAATGTGTAGATGTGCTACACTTTCTTTATATATTCTTCCACTGAGGGGCATCTAGGTTGTTTCCATGTTCTGGCTATTAGAAATAATGCTGCTATGAACATAGTTGAGCAAATGTTTTTGTAGTATGATTGGGCATCTCTTAGGTATATTCCCAAGAGTGGTATTGCTAGATCCTGAGGTAGGTTGCCTCCCAATTTTCTGAGAAACCACCACACTGATTTCCTAAGTGGTTGCACAAGTTTGCATTCCCACCAGCAATGGATGAGTGTTCCGCTTACTCCACATCCTCTCTAGCATATTTTAAAATATGGTAAAGGCTTGATGCAAGCATTTAGGATCCATTAGACTAAACTAACATTTGAAGTACAGAATGAAGTTGATAAGGAACATATACACATTGAGAAAACAGGGGTCCTTGGCCTGAGTGCAGGCCAAGATTTTGGAAAATAATGAGGCTTTCAACTTCAAAGTTGAGAGCAGAAACTAATAATGCTTGAAGAGAAAACATGTTGAGATGTCCTATAAGGTAAATGAACAAAAGACTTCAAAGCAAAAATTGCTACTGGCTATTAAATGTTACAGAAAAGTGAATAAAAACCCTGATTTTGGTTATTATTTATATCATCAAGAATTTGTCAATGCTATCTGGTAATCTCCATGGAATACTGAGAAAAAGTTCATTAGTATAGGTTGAAAACATAATATTTTAGAAATTGGGGTAATTTCCATTAATTTTTCCTGGGGTAAAGGGCATACATATATTCTCTAAGGAGATATGAGTTCCTAACAGTTTTGTGTTATGTTTGCCTCTTTGTTTACCTGAAGACATATTTTCTTGGTTTTATAATGAAGGAAATGACAGAAGACGAAAATAGTAGTAGATTCCAAGTTGAAACAACATATAATTACTGGAACAAAAAGTAGAAAAGTTAGCATTGGGTTCTAACATGAAGATGATAACTCATGGAACCTAGCACCTAGCAGAGCTGATGGTGGAAATAAGTGGAATTCAGCTTCTGGTAGTTTCTATTTCTCACTAATGTAAGAGTATAAGAAGCAGTTATGAGAAGAGGAAGGATGTGCTAAAGATGTACTCTTGAGGAGTTATAAAACACACAGGGAATGAGAGAATGAATCTACTCAGGAAACCAGTGGGTTTGTAATCAATCAAAGTAAGTGGTCAAGTCCAGGGCCCGGTACATCATAGGCACTCAATATTTTTGAGTAGTTTTATTATTACCTAAACCCAAGGTTTTTTCAGGCACTTCTGGGATGTACCTCCTACTCCCAGACATCTTGGCAACCACGTTTCCTGGTTTGCTTTCACATTTCTTGGAAGTCAAAAGCATCTTTCACCTTTTAATTCAACAACTGAACCCCTTACACATAATTTGATTTGTAATCCAAAAATCACTCCTCAGAAAAACTTCTTTGTTACCTCTACTGACATTTTCTTTTCATTTTCTTTTTAGTTTTCATTGTAGTCAAACTCATTAACAAACATTATTTGATATAATTACTTGCCTAAAAGCTTTGATAAACTCCCACTGGCAAAGAATAAATTCCAAGTGTCAGTTTTAACTCAGAAAGCTACTATGTGACATATTCAACTGTTCCTCACCCTAGGATCTTCAGTGGTTACTTTCATGTCCTCAAAACAGGCAGAACTTATTCCAGAGTCAGGAACTGCAGGCTTGAAAGTCTCCTTAATTAGCACACACTCTCCCATACCTTTGCCTGTTTCAGAGCTCACATGATTGGAATCTCAGTTCAAGGTGGTTTTTCACATTTTCTTCTACAGTTATTCTTCTTTTCCTAGTGTATCAAAATGTTACATACTAGGTTACTTGTGAATATATTCTGTTACAATAATTAACTGTGTATCTTCTACTTATCCAAAGAGCATAAAAATGTGAGTAAAATGGGAGTCATGCCTAGTATAGTGACACACAATTAAGATAGAATATTGTGGTGCATAATAAAATTAATTCTCAATAAATGTTTGTTTAAAAATTAAAATGGCATAAGTTCACAGCACAATGATTTCTTTCAAGTCTAAGGATAGGAAACCTGTGCTAGAGTAGTCATTAAGGCAGAGACCTATGGATGAATTTCCTTAGAAGATTGCAATGAAATCTGAATTTCAAGCAGAAAAAAATCTACTGTTGGGTTTCAAAAGAGAATTTGGCTTCAACCTTTGTAGCTGGCACAATAATTATGTCAGAAAAAAACCACAAGTATCTGAGGAACTCAAGCACATCTATATAAACAAACCTTCTTGTGGAAGAGCAGTCCAGAGGGATATAGGTCCCCAACAAGCTGTTCATTGTTCTGAATCAATAATATTGAAGTATCTACTAGCATTTGACATCCATCATTTTCCAGGATAAGGGCCAACAGTTTTCTCTAAGGTATTGCGAACACCAGATTTGGAACTTGCCCCTGCTTTAGTTCTCTCTCTTGGGGACTGTCAATGAATAATCTTAATGGACATAAACACACCTGGAGACCAGCAATGCCTCTTGCAATTTGCTTGTCCTTTAACAGCTGCATGCTCAAAGAGCTCACATGATGACCTCAAACCAATATTTCACCTGGATTGTACTTTTCTTCTTTGGTTATCTAGGAACAGTTTGTTTATTTCTGCAAATTTGTTTTTCTCCTATCATAAACGTCGGGCACCTAGATCACTGTTGAAAGACCTGTAATATTAGTTACAAAATGGTATTGGTTTCAGTAAAGTTTGTTTCCTTCCTAAGGCTTCCTTTACTTGCCCTTGCATTCTCATGTGTGTATTCAGGACCTCCTATGTGCTTGTATGACAACACCTTTATGGAAGAAACTGATTACATGTGAATCCTGCCTTTGAGCTTATGACTTAAAAGGATTATGAACAAGCAATATCAAACAACATCATAGTTCTTATAATAGTGATATCAGAGTTCATTAGGGATCAGATCTGGACAAGATATTATTTCCTTTCTAGAACATAAAACTGAGTTCACATCTTTTTCTTAGAAATAAAGAGGTGTTTTCTTCCTTACTTTATGATCAGTACTTACATAAACCTTGAAGGGATGACTTCCAAATAGAAAGAGCAAAACAGGAAACTTGAGTTTGGCTCCTTCTTGTGATGTAGGACATGTGTCTCAGTTGTAAATTCCCTAATCTGCCTTGCTAAGCAACTAAAAATATTTTCTTCTAAAAGCATAAATCCTCCAAACATTTTTACTTCCAGCTTTTCTTTGTTCCTTTAGTAATAGACTACAAATGTCAAAACCTGTTAGCATACCTGTTATACATTAGAAGCACAATATATACATATATTTTAATTCATAATAATTACATGATAGTTAATAAGCATTCCTTATAAGATCATGTGTTTCCCAACTTTATTTTATTTTACATTTTCTTTGTACAAGACCTTACATAAAAGAATCCTAATACTTCTTTGTATTCCTAATAAATAATGAGAAATTCATCTTTTTAGTTTAGTGAAGGCAATTTAATATTGATGATTTTAATATCTTGGATTTTTATATCTTTTCAAAATACTTAATCATCTTTATTTCAGTTTTTCCTTACAACAAATGTATGCAAAGTGTATATAACTCAAACAGCAATTAAGAACCTTAGGCACCTAAGGAATGCTGAGAGTGAAAGACATATTCTTACCCAGGGAAGAAAAAGCACAGCAATGGTTATCCAATACCTAGTGGTCAGCACTGAAAATATGCACACACATGTAGCATGTTTTACATATGCACATACATATACTCATAGCATATACAGGTAGCATTTTTCAGTTTCAAGTAATATTTAGAAATACATTTGCATATTCATATATGCATGTAAACATCTAGTAAAAAATAAAAGTGATAATAAATTTGAAAAATGTCAGGGAAGGGTGTGTGGAACAGTTTGGAGGGAGGAAAGAGAAGTAAGAAATAATGTAATTATTTTACAATATCAAAAATTAAAAGAAAAAATGTTAAAAATGATATGAGATAAGCTCAAAACATAGAAACTTATAAATTCAAACAAAATGCATAACTTTTATTTTCTAAGCAATGTTAATATTAAATGATTATTTCTATTTCTTTCTTTGAGAATTTTGTATAACATATTTTGATCACCAACTCCTACAAGGTCCACCACTCCTTTACCAACTTTGTGTCTACTCTAAAAATCAAACAGAAACTTTTTAAACAACAAGCTATCAAATATAGTTGCTAACTGAAACTTTCTGTGAATTTGCTCTTATTCTACATATAATCTCATAATCCATAGGCAAATAAGAAATTGTATGGCCTATTCTGGTCTAATTTGTGTATATGTACACCAAGGGCAGGCAGGTGAAAGAAAGTGTAATGGAAAATAGTCATTGAGTAAGAGTCTGTGATCTCAGTAATTTAACCTGGCGTTACATGAACAAAGCATTATTCCACTCTTGTGATTAGATAATAATGAAACATGAGCTTTAAAGAGACATTAGGGACAAGCAAGTTATTGGTGTGAACCAAACCTGAGTCAGCTTCTTTTGTGACTTGGCTCACCTCGGCCAGAAATGCAGCCAAACACCCTCTGTCACCCTACAGGAGATCTGGAATTCGCAACACCAAGAGACTACAGCTGGATCAGCAGATTGATCAACTATTTCACAGGTGGTCAGCTTATCTGGCAAACGTTGGAAGTGCCCCTAAAGCCAAGCACAAAACTGGCTCTGAAGCATCTGCATTTTCTGCAGTCCCAACACTTGGATGCTTAGTTTTGCATTTAAGAAATAGAAAAATCACTTCAAATTCCAAGACAAGCATATGTGCTAACAGGAGACAAACAGAAAAACTGGAAAGTTGATGTCTACCCCAAAATGGTTCCCAACCACAAATCCAAAAATGATTAAACCACAAAGATAAAATGTTGGTGATCTGCATTGCCTAAGCTGAGCATTTTTCCTGAATGATCTCTCACATCATTGGTGAGCACATGCATTATGAGTAGATTGTGTGGGAGATTTGTTAAGAGTGGAAGCCTCACTGGGACCCTTATGGTCAATATCACCTGGGAACTAACTGAACTGCAAACTAAATTCCTAACTCCCCTTAATGATTTCCAAATATTTATATCTTCAAGGTTCAAGTAATGGTTTTGATACAACACAGAGCACATGACTCATCTCCAGAATTTTTTAACATTCAATTGTGTGGCAAGGACTGGCAATCTGCATTTGTGATCAGCTCCTCAATGTTGTTCAGGTTACATGGACCCATACATCGAGACCTATTGTTTCAAAGAAGTACTTTTCCAACCATGAGCAAGCATGGTATTTACTTAAGATTTTATACTTCTTTGAGCTACAATGCACCACAGACAAAGTGATTTAAGTCCAATGACGAGTAATAGTTAAATTCCAAAGTTATGCTAATAATGGGGAATCCTGTTCTAGAATTGCTACAGGGTAGAAGACACAGATTCAAGGCAATATAGAGTTAAGAATGTCAGATCTTATCAGAAAATATAGTTAATATTTTTTAATAAGCTAAATATCATTTCATTATTTCACATATAATGTTAATGAGACAACCTTTTTTTCTGAGGTAGGACTACATGTTTCATTGACCAGGCTTCATTTGACTTCACCCTATATTCTTAGCTGCACTAAAAGTTATAGCAATTCTGCTGCTTCACCCTCCAAAGTATAATACAAACTTCATTCTCTAGTTAGATGCAAGTGCAGCTTCTAATAAATGAAAATACCTGTATCATTCTAAAAGACATACTGATGTATTCAATTATGCTGTCTTTTTTGTTTCTAATGTTACTAAGTATTTCTATTTTGACACTGATTATTAAGTTAGTTTTAAAAGATACAGAGATACTTTTAACGTCGATCATTTGTTCTATATTTACTTATTAACACATACTTCAAAGTATCACAAGTTACCTGGTAATCTTTCATTGATATTTGTTATATATTGAAATAGTAGATATATGTAAGATCCATTAGATTCTAAGGATATATTTCCAGATTTTGCATAATGGCAATGTCTTTCAAGTAAGTTTGCTGGTACTTTCAAGTTAAGATGTCTACGCTTAGAACAGCATTTTTGTTATTTCATCCACTTTTGCAAACATCCTTGCTTATGTGTAACAAAAAATACCAAAAGGCCCATGTTTTCTTTATCACTTTTTGTTTTTCATCCTAGGAAGGCATTCTTTGATTTGGAGGGGGGGAGCACTGTCTGTGAAAACAAACCAAACATTCATCATCTGCCATCTAACTCAGAAACACAGAACCTAAATTACTGAAAGGGCCTTTTATGTTACTTTTTCCCCTTCTTACAGCAAAATCTACCCCACTTCAAGCCTTAAACAAAATACTCACCTAGGATGGCTATTTAAAAACTAAATGATGCACTACAATAGAAGAACTGTTTCCATCAGGTTCTCCCTCAAGTTAGTAATGAGCAATTACAAAAGTAATTCTCCATCAGTGGCTACTAGCTTTGTTTCTAGAGTTTCCAGAAACTCTACTTTTATTGTGTCATATGTTGGCTGTTTGCTAATTTCAGCAGTGCCTTACATTGCCACTAGAGTAAAAGGTTTGTCAGATTTTTCCATTGCAGGCTATATTGTGCTGAGAGTTTAAACATTTCCAACTGTGTCAGCTTAAACTTCTTCTCTGCAAGTTTCTACCTGTAATGCATTTTTCAACATATTAGAAATGGTAAACAACACAACTTAGCATATTTCTCTCTGATGTCTTGCAACAATAAAAAAAAATCCAAATAGGGCAATTTTCTGAGTGCCTCATCCATCAGTGAAGGCAAACTTGCTCATGCATACACATGTAAAAATGCATACAATTCACCTAAATTAAACGAGATAAGTTTTTTTTTTCCTGGTAAAGCAAAAAGCCTTGTTTAAATCATTCAAAAATTCTGTCCCTACCATGAATCCTGAGATGTGTGTACATGTTTTCTTGATGACAAGAATGTTTTTACTTATGATACAAGTCATTAAAAAAAGAGCAATGAAGTCTGTTGGTGCAAATATGGGTAAATAACTTGCTGCTTTGTTTACAATGTGTCAATTCTTATTTCATTAATGAACCTCTTACAAAGTGACTTGACTTAAATCATTTTTCCTTAAGAGCAAATGTAATATCCCATATTTCCTCCAAAATGTACATGATTCCAGATTTTCATATTCCAAATTATTTGTAGCTAATCTTCACTTATGGGAAGAAGATATTCAGTTTGCTGAATAGATACAAGCACCTCCAAAATATTATGAGATTGAGTTAACATGCTTTGGGTGTTTATAATATATTATGAAGTCATATAAAAACAAACAACTAATTGATTTCTAGAGGGTACATACATATTGTTCTTTTTGAAATTAATTTTTTGAGTTTATGTAATATATTTTGATCATACTATTTCCTCTTACCCAACTCCCCCATATCTTCCATCTTCCCTCCCAACACAACTTCATTTTCTTTATCTCTCTTAAAATAAGTAAGTAAATAAATAAATAGTAAAGAAATAAACAGAAAAACATTGAATACAATTTTATTGACCAACTACTCCTGTGAAGGAGTCTTGCACAGATTGTATTTGTTAGATCCAGTGTTACTTCATTGAGTTCAATTGATTTTACCTCTCATAACAGCTATGAATTACAAAAAGGTTCTGTGCTACAAAGGGTTTTTATACCCCTTCCTCTTTTCAGTCTAGGATTTTGTCTGGCCTTAAATTGTATAGATCTTTTCATGTTGTCAGATTCTCTGTGAGTTCATAGGTACATCAACTCTGTTGTATCTGAAAAATGTTGCTTTCTTGGAGTTGTCTACTGACCTTAGCTCTTACAATCTCTCCACTTCATGTTCCACGTGGGTGGATCCCTGAACCGTTAATGGAGTAATGTGACAACAATATCCCATTCAAATATGAGTAGTCCAAGATCATTTTTTCAAGTTTAAAGTTGAGTGGTCACTGCCTAAATATTTTCCAGTTATGGATATCTGTATAAATTACCATCTTCTGCATTAGCGCACCTGATTAGGCTTAAACAATGCACTGATCTATGGGGTTAGCGCTAAGTAATCAGCAGTCAATGTTTTACTGTGTTCTTTTAGAGTATAAATTACAATAATGGCAGTAGGCACTTACATTTGAAGTGTCAAAATACAGTAAATGAGAATATTAGTCTAAGACTTCTGCATATCCTTGCAGATATGAATGTGTTTCTTTGTTCAGTACTGAGGTTCAGCACTTATTAGTATGATTTGACATGCTATAGGAAGCATCAACTTTGTTCTTATATTGGTTATCTGGGTCTTTAATGTTTCCTAGTAGAGTGTTCCACACGGGGATTACTCCTAGTGACAGTAATTTCTTCTGCCCATGCATATGAGCCAGACAATTTGTAGCTGATTCCCAAACACCATTATAACAGAATCTGAAAGACAAACACACACAGAGTTGATGTGGGAGTCTCCTCTGTGTGCTGTAATTACCATTAATGAATAAAGAAACTGCCTTAAAATGTGGATAGAACAGAAGTTAGGTAGGCAGGGAAAACTTGGGTGAATGCTGGGAGGAAGAAGGCAGAGTCACAGGAAGATGCCATAGAGCTGCTGGAGATAGACATGCTGAAATTTTGCTGGTAGGCCACGACCTCATGGTGATAAACAGATTAATAGAAATGAGTTCAATTAATATGTAAGAGTTAGCCAATAAGAAGCTAGAGCTAATTACGAAGCAGTGATTTAATTAATACAATTTCTGTGTGATTATTTCAGGGCTAAGGTAGCTGGGCAGCTAGGAACCAACAAGCAGCCCCCTCCTGCAACAAATTGGCGCCCATGTGGTCTACTAAATCCACATTAAACCTGAGAGGGCTTGAAAAGGAATTCTAGACAAAAAATAATACAGAGTTTAATAGAGCTTCAGGCTATTTGTTGGCAGCTTGCTGTACCTCCTTTAAGAGAGATTTTCCTGATTCAGCCACAGCAGAAAAAAGCCACAGCCATTTTAAAATACTGGCTTTTTGGGCTATGCTGCCAGTGTGACCTCTGGCTCTTTCTGGAGATGGAGCATTTGGAAGGGGTTTGTGAGCAGACTGATGCTGCTTGCTTAATGGCAACATATAATGGCTGTGCGCCTAAAGTAGGGGCACTGTGCATGTCACTTAGAGGCAGTGATTGGCTCCACCATGCTGGACTGTGCAAAGCAAGCAGGAAGTACTGTATATATGTGGCTGACACAGTCAATAAGACAAAAAGGCAGCCTACTGAATGGGAAAAGATCTTCACCAACCCCACATCAGACAAAGGACTGATCTCCAAGATATATAAAGAATTCAAGAAATTAGACATTGAAATTCTAAATAACAGTATTAAAAAATGATGTACTGAACTAAACATAGAATTCTTAACAGAAGAATTTCAAATGATCAAAAGAAACTTAAGGACATGTTCAACTTCTTTAGCTATCAGGGAAATGCAAGTCAAAACAACTCTGAGATACTATCTTACACATGCCAGCATGGCTAAGATAAAAACACCAATGATAGTTTGTGCTGGAGAGGATGTGGAGTAAGGGGAACACTCATCCATTGCTGGTGGGAATGCAAACTTGTATACAACCACTTTGGAAATCAGTGTGGTGGTTTCTCAGAAAATTGGAAATCAACCTACCTCAGGATCCAGCAATACCACTCTTGGGAATATACCCAGAAGATACTCAATCATACTACAAAAGCATTTGTTCAACTATGTTCATAGCAGCATTATTTATAATAGCCAGAACCTGGAAATAACCTAGATGCCCCTCAACTGAATAATGAATAAAGAAAGTGTGGCTCATTTAAATATTAGAGTACTACTCAGCAATAAAAAAACAATGACATATTGAATTTTGCATACAAATGAATGGAATTAGAAAACACTATCCTGAGTGAGGTAACCCAGACTCCCCCCAAAAATGAATACGGTATGTGCTCACTCATAAGTGGATACTAGCCATAAACAAAGGACTTTGCGCCTATAGCTCATGATCTCAGAGAAGCTAAGTAATAAGCTGAAACCAAAGAAAAACATATATAGAGCCACCTGGGAATTGGAAAGAGACAAGATCGCCTGACAAAATTGGGAGCATGGGGGCAGGAGGTAGAGTGAAGGGGAGAAGGGAAGGTTTGAGGAGAACTTGAGGGAATGGGATAGTTGAGATGGAGGAAGAACAGATTTGAGAGCAATGAAAGAGATATCTTGATTGAGGAAGCCATTATGCGCTAGCAAAAAACCTGGCTCTAGAAAATTTTCCAGGAATCAACAAGGATGACGCCAGCTAAGACCCTACCCTAAGCTATAGATGAAAGGGTACCTGAACTGGCCTTGATCTGTAGTCAGACTGATGATTATCTTAAATATCACCATAGAACCTTCATTCAACAACAGATGGAAACAGAGGCAGAGAACCACATCGGAGCACTGGACTGAGGTTTCAATGTCCAGTGAAGAGTGGAAGGAGTGAGAACATGATATTCTAAAGTCTTAAGAAAAGATTTGAAGAGCCCTCAAGGCAAAGTTTTACACTGATGTTCCTGATTTATCATAACAAGACTGCTTATCACCCTATGTAGCTCATTATGTACTAAGATTTCTACATTGAGAGGTTGTCTCGTAAAAGATGTTCCATATGAAAACTTTTTTTTGCTTGCTGTGGTTGGATGTCTATAATGATATTTGCATAGCAATCTCAGTGTTACTTACTTTAATTTTAATAGTCAGTTGTTTGAAGCATGAAATCTTATGTCTGCCTACAATGTGAGAAACTTTAAGTGTTATATAATAAAGATCATCCGCACCAGCAAACTTATCAGAAAATCCTTTGTATTCTCTTTCCACATGATTGTCTAGATCCATTTGAATGGAAAATATACTTAATTTCCCCCTACTTCTTTTAATCTTGTCTCATATTTTTACTAAATCAACACTATATCCATCACCCTGCAAAAAATCCTAAATATTTCCTATTAGTTTTACCTAAATTCAAGGTTTGCCCAGAAACTCAGTTCCTTATACTTTGTATACTGAAGATGTGAGAGATTCTCCATTATCCTCTACATCTGTTTTTATTGCAGACTCCAAGTGTTGAATTCACTAGCTTCTATTCTATGCTCCTACAAGCAATCAGAGAGGAATGGTGATTCATTGTCTTTCCCAGGTAAAGATGACCACTCCATCACTTTATCCCAGTTATATCTAAGTAAAAAGAAGCTATACTTTAGAATATAACATAATATAAATAATTATTCACAGGCCTATCTTTTTTTGAAGATAATAGGAGAATTAGAGACATGGAGTTGAATTTCTGTTTTCTGTATTTTACTGTAAGTTCTTTTGCAGGATAATTTCCTAAACAGGAAAAATAGTCTCCACGCAAAATTTTTTAATGGCAAAACATTATGTGTTTCAAGGAGATAGGTTAAAAATTAGGCATTTTCAGTGGCTGGATATTAAATATTTATTCAATTCCAGATGTTATTCCAAGTGTCTTCCCCATTTTTAAAAATATTTGAAAGCTTCACTATCCTTATTTGAGTTATAATTGCATGAAGCAACAATAACTTAGCTACAATCCCTCCACTGCTCTCATTGGGTTGGTATAAATATTCAAATCAAAGTCAATGACTAAAGCAAAGCACACATTCTTCAACAAACTCTTAAATGCTCAGTCCTTGCTGCATTTCCCATCATGTCATCCTGGTAATTATGTCAAATTTCTTTAAACACTGGAAACAAGCAAAGAGATTTATTCCATATAAATCATCTATGTCACAACCAGCAGCACAATGACTAGAAGAGAGTAATGATTACATTTACACATCTAAATGAATGTGCTTGTTAGAAACCACTGTCTAAGAAAAGCAGTATCAGCTGCAACCCTTCTGACCAGATTTATAGGACTCCCCTTCCAGGAATCAGTTATAAATTAATAATTGTGTAAGCATGTGTTCTTTCCTTTCTTTCTTTTTTTTTTTCTAGAATTTGATTTGACAGAGAGAGACCAGAGGAGACAAGGTTACAAACATAGTTTATCTTACAGTTCTAGAAAAACAAAAAGCCAATTTTATGTACAATGTTTTTCAAATGCAGTAGATGGAAAGAAAGAATATAGATTGAGGTAGAAATTAATGAAACAGACACTATCAAAACCAAATTAAAAATCAAGAAATTGGTACTTTGACAAGACTAATACGATTGACAACCCAAACTAAACAACATGAACAGAGATAAAAGATGAAAAATTAGTTGTTATAAAAGGGCTCAATGCAAGCCATGGGATTATTAGGAAATAGTGTGACCTCACTATAGTTAGACATGCCTAGGAATGAATCTAAAAAAAGAAGGTTAAATATTTCTTCCATGGAAACCTTAACACAAGAGAAAAAATTAAGAAAATGAAAAAGATACAAGTTGTTTGAAAGACTTTCTATGTCCCTGGGTTGGCACAAATTAATATTGTGAAAATAGTTATATTTCCCAAAGTAATCAGTGTATTAAATATAGTCACAACAAAAAATTGCAGTGGTGAGTTTCACAATATTAGAAAAGTGACCTAAATTTCCTATACAAGCTTATAAGATCATTAGCAGACAGAGAGAAAGTTAAGAATGTACAATACTGGATATAGTACAACATATTTCAAATTATACTACAGAGCCATACTGACAGAGACAACATGCAATGGACACAAAACAGGAATGTAGACAAGTGACACATAATAGAGGAATAAGAAATAATCCTATACAATTTTGGATACTTACTCTTTGACAAAGTGTCAAAATATACATGGAGTGAAAGATTGCCCATTTGAGAAACTATGCTGCCAAGCCTGAATATCAATTTTTCATTAGAATTGAATCAGATCCATATCTCTCAAACTACCCAAAAAATCCATTCAGAATAGATTTACATCCTTAATTTACATTCTGAAATGCTGAAACTGCTGGGAGGAAGCACAAGGAAAGCAATTAAAGATGTCAGCCTAGGCAAGAATGTTCTGAACCAGACTCTAATAACAGAGGAAATAGGCCCCAAACTGGCAAAGGTGAGTTCAGGAAACTTTCACAGAAGAGCAAACTGTCAGGAAAGTGAATACATAGTCTACAGTATGGAATAAAGTACATCCTAACAGTGCTTTAGATAAGGAATTGGTAACTAAACTATATAAAATCATGAAAAAAAATAAACACAAGAAGCAAAACATTTTTATCAGTAAATGTGCTAATGAAATGAACAAAGAGAGTTTTCAGTACACATTCTGAAAATAGATCTACATCCTTAGCAATTACAGAAATGAAACTGAAAACAATTTCCATCTTTTATGTTATCTCAGTGAGAATGATTATCAATAAGAAAACATATGGTAGCCCAGTGTCTATAATCCCAGCACTCATAAGGCGGAGGCAAGCAGATCACTGTGAGTTTGAAGCCAGCCTGGTCTATAAAGCGAGTTCGAGAACAGCCAGCACTGTAACTCAGGGAAACCCTGTATTAAAAAAAAAGTAACAAACAGACAAAAGCAAAAACATAAATAAAACATATGATAACAAATTCTGGTAAGGATATTGGGTAAGAGTAATAAATATTCACTGCTGGTAGACATATAAAATGCTGTAGCCACTCAAATAATTGCTGTGGGGTCTCTCAAGAAACTAAGGCTAGAACTACCACATAATATAACTACTTTGGGGCATATACTCAATGACTCTGCATGCTACCACAAAGATACCTGCTTGTTGCTTCTCAATTCACAAGAGCAAATGAATGAAATCAGATTAGATATCAATCAATATATGAATGAGTAAGAGAAATGAGAAATGCACAATTGAATTATATTTAGTCATAAGAAACATTGAAATAATAAAATTTTCAGGAAAAATGGATAGTTTTAGAAATTACTATGTAAAGGGAAGTAACCCAGATGCAAATAAAAGCCAACAGTAAAAAATAAAATCCCCGAATTTTCTGTTTTCTCTGCAGATCCTAGCTCCAGACTTTTATATATGTGTGCTTTAATGGAAGGGGCCTGTCAGCGGGAAAAGAAGATTTTAAAGAAGTCATGTGGGATGGTTAACCAAGACATGTGTCATGAAAATGGAAGGAAGACCAATGGGGGTTATCAAACACGTCTCAGAAGTGGAGATTAGTGAGATGAATCAAAACAAAAAAAGGAGATCAAAAAATAAAATATGGGATTTAGTTATTGTCCTGTTGCTGTGAACGGATATCATGACCAGGGTAACTTATAAAAGAAAGCATTTAACTAGGGATTTATTTAAAGTTTCAGAGGGTAAGTCCATAGCCTCCATGGAGGGAAACATAGTGGCTAATAGGTAGGTGTGGCACTAGAGGTGTAGATGAGAGTTCACACGCTGATCTTCAAGTCCGTAGCAGATGGATAGAGAGCAAGACTGGGTCAGGCAAGGGCTTTTGAATCCTGAAAGCCCACCCCGCAGCGACACCCCTCCTTGTTCCTAAATGTTCACCAGCAACATTCATATATTAGCCTGTGAAGGCCATTCTCATTTAACCCATTGCAGTTTGTGTACATATATCATCAAGGATCCCATTACTCTGTATGCTAATTAAAATGTCAATCAATTAATTAAAGAAAGTATCAGAGCATATCGGATAGAAATGTTTAATATTAGTAAGAGGCATGATAAGCAAAGAGTCTGGGATGAACACAAAGAAAACAGGCTGATACTTACATCATCAATCAAATCAAAGTTAGAGCTCCAAATAAAATCCACCTAGGGAGAGAATCAAAGCTGAAGCAAACAGTGTCTATGCCCTAGAGATTGACTCTTATTCCTCTAACTCATCACATTGTCCTAGTCCTCCCCACTGGACAAAGGGGAAAGCAGGGAGGACCTAATAGACTCTGAGTCACTGCTGATGTCTTTGATTAGTTTCCAAAGAAACAAAACCTAGGGTTATTTTTCAATGGAATTTATTTCATTTTTCAGGAAATACTTGCAGGACATTAGGAGACAGGTTAAGAGGTGAGTGAATTAGAGGCTAAGGGGACTGTGGACCCAGCCCTAGAAACACTGAAGGTCGAGTAGCACTAAAGGCCTACACCTGAGCTTGAAGCACATCTGAAATCCATGTTTGGTTCTCTTGAACTGAGGACTGCTTTTAGCATAAGAGCAGAGAGAGAAAAACCCTCTAAGCTAAAAGCTCCTATCAAGACAGTGATATCTGGATCGCATCCAGTCTACTAGTGACTTGTCCTGGTGAAGGGAGCATATGGTGGTAGTCTGGCAGTACAGCTGTATGGTAAAGATGGTCCCTAATCTATCACATCTTACCTAAGAAGCCTAATTCATCATTACAATAGCAGAAACATCAGCCCTTTCTAACTTGTAATTGCAGAACACATACTGTTGATGGAATATTCTTTTAAAATTCAAGGGTTTTATGTGGCAAATGTCTTCACGTAGTCCAATTTATTGCAATGATATTTTATGTGCAGAGAAACATATTTATATAAATACATTTATACTCATATCAATGTCATATATAATATATAGACACTATATAATTATATAAATATAAATGAATTTATATAAATATATTTAGGTATACACATTAGGTAATTGTACATTTAATTACCTAATATACATAATGTATAACCACATAATGATCTGGTATCATTTAGAACTATTTTATGTTCACAACCATCTTTATTTTTTTTCTCTCAGAAATACTAACTAACTCTAAATCCAAACATCACTCTGCTGATGCCTTAGCCTTTGGTCTAGATTCCTCTTTACCCACTGTGCTTCTGGCAAGCTGTTATTCAGCAATCTTACCTTTTATAAGAGTTCAAATACTCTACATCATCTTCTTTAACAGTTTTGGTTAAATACAGAAGCTAATTCCTGTGGTTCTTTTATACTTCAGAATACCTTATGACAATTAGCAGAAAGTTGTATGAGTTTATTATGGTCTCCTTTCCCCATCATAGTCTAAATATCTTAGATACTGCCTCTTGTCTTTCGATCAGTAGCATCATACAAGGTTCTTGTCACAAAGTAAACTTTATATAAAACTGTGTATCTAAGGAGTGAAATGATGGATATGAAACTTTTTTATTAAGAACTTTATCTTTGTCTCTCATTATTCTGTCAACTTTTATAGTTGTTAAAATAATCATTTTTCAAAGTTGTATTTTCTCTGAAACTGATGTTATTTTTTAAGCAAAGAAAGGAATTGCCTACTAACTGCTCACATGTGAAAATATTTCATGAATAAATGCCTCTCCAGGCAGTCTAAAATAAAGACTTTTTTCCCCTTTCCTATATATCTCTTAATGGGATATTGCATACAGCTGGAAGGATGTTCTTGAAGCTTTGTGGCTCACTGTAACAGGGATGTTATTCTTTGGCCACTAGGGGGCTACAGGTATTCATCCATTCTTTAGGTGTTCATTTTCTGAACTTTTCTGCAAAGCCCATGGATAGGAGGAAATAGATATAATGTGTGAAAAGAAGTATGGTAAACTATAATCTATTCTAGATGTGGTTATAAATAACACATCATCACTTGAGATTATAAGTGAACAATTTTACCTTAAATTTTAATTTGTGTATGTAAAGACACCAAAGTTTTAATATAATTCCAAACTATTTTTGTTATTCATGAGGTGAGTGCCCATCATAAATGTATTATTCTTTTGGAAATGTAATGTCATATTTGTGAAACCAGATTCTTTTCAAACTAAATGACAAACCAGATTGAAAGTGTCAGAATAATATAATATGCAACAGATAATTAATAAGTGTTAGTGACTATGATTACCATGGCATCTGTACTAAATAATTTAGGGTTCAGTAATAATTTAGGTCCAGAAACTAAAACAAGCAGTACCTCCTAAGACTTTGAAGTAGTTGCATCCTGTGATTACATTGTTTTTACTCCCTCATGAATAATTTTACCAAGGGACTAAAATGACAAGGAGCTGTGCATGTTATACCTAGACAGCAAAGCAATAAGATAGGAGAGATAGCATCTACTATGTATGTCACAGTCATTGTTATAGAGACAGAAATAACATGAATTAGGTAGGTAGATGTTGGTAGGTGTCAAAGAGAAAAACGTGAGTCTTGGGCCTGTTACAGGAAAAAAAGGACATTAAGGGGAATTTTCATATGTATATACATACATATATATATGCAGTATATTAAGATTTCTAAATTCTTTCATCTATTTTATATAAAATGGAGTATATCATCGAAAGGAATTATAAAATGATTCATGTTATAACCTTTGCTTACATTAGGTCTCAAAGAAACCCAGGACAAATGGCTTATTGAGGGACCTATTAACAAATCAAAGTAGACGTGGCCCACTAGACACTCAGCATCTTACGTGCCTGTTACAGAGTCTACCTGGCTAGAATATCTCTACCCTAAACCTCTCCAGTCCCTGAGCTTCACTTCCCATTCTCCAGCTTCTTTGACTCCTATATAATCTAGACATTTTAGCTATGTGTCCTCAGGCCCTCTTGGTATCCTGATTCTGTTGGTTTTCATCTGCTCTTTTGCCCTCCTGGCTTCTGGTTCCTCTCTTCCCCTCTTGCCCTTCCCCTCCCTTCTCATTTCATAGTTGTTTCAGTATGCAGACTCAGTTCAATCTGGACCTTTCCAGATGCCCTTGGAATAGTCATGTCCTCATTTTTTCATTCAAAATAATTATATTCATTCAATTTCATTCAAATTATTTATATTTACCTTCAGTTAAGCCATAGTTATAGTACTTTTTTTTCTCAATGCTTCAAGAAAGGGGTCAAGATCGTTTTTACTTAGTTTCAGAAAAGGTTTCACAGATCCCTAGCTCTCCTCTAATTTAGCCAAGGATGATCTTGGATTCCTGATATGCCTGCATCTGTGTCACAAATGCTAGAATTACAGGTAATAGTCTACACTCCCAGCTGAGAACATCTTGTAATACTTCAGTCACTTACTCAATAAATATCTGAAATAATCCATAATTAAATGTTGTGTTAGTAGCTAGGGATATTCTAGAGGTGAATAAATGTGATACCTACATAAAACAGCAACCTTTCAATGGAAATACTCATTAGACAGAAAATATCACAGCTGACCTACAATGGTTATTGATAACTATGACATTTTCTAGACATTAGTAATGACTACTTATGTCATGGCTGTAACTAGAGATTTTTATGTGTTCAGAAATAACACTTTGGGTTAGTTTAGAAAGGTAGTAGATGGTTCTATTATGGATGAAAATAAAAGGTAACTGGGTAAAGTATTTATTTCCACAACAGCATTTGTATATTACACACTAGAACTTCTAAAGTAGCCTACATTTTCAGTGTTATTATTCCCTCTTCCCCAAAATAAGTTCATAAAATATAGCATGGGTAAAATGGCACTAAAAAATACACATTGACATCTTTCTACATTCCAGCTGTGTTTTATAATATTTTGAATTTTATAATCACTTTGTGTATAAAAATGTTATAGATGCATCATCCCCACATTTCCATTTTATTCTATGGGATGAACAGTCCAAATATCAATATTCTTGTTTTACAGAACAGGAGCCTGATTTCAGATGACTTTCCCATAGTTAATGTAATTGGTAAATTGCTTCATCCCATGGAAGCTGAGACTCTTCACTATACCTCACATTGCCATGACTTGTCTGCTTTGTCTTTTTATTTCATGCACCCCTTCTTTATCCACTTGTGCTTACAAAGCAGTACACTTAGTGCTTATCAAGAACATTTTAAAACCATTTGATAATTAAGAACAGAAATGAATTTTAATCTATGTCAGGATGACACGATGACCATGGTCTATTGAGTGTTGAGTAATAATGATTTAAACTTGTTCAACTGTGTACATAGCAGCATTATTTGTAATAGCCAGAACATGTGGGGATGATGCATCTAAAAACCTAAATGCCCCTCAACCGAAGAATGGATAAAAAAAACTGTGGCACCTAGACCCAAAAAGATGAATAGTGTATGTACTTACTCATAGTGGATATTAGCTATAAAGCAAAGATTATTGAGCATATAGTTCATGATCCTAGAGAAGCTTAGTAATAAGGTGAACCCTAAGAAAAATATATATGGATCCACCTGAAAAGGGCAAATAGAAAAGATCGCCTGACAAAATTGGGAGCACAGAGGCATGGGTAGAGGGATGGCAGAGGGGAAGAGTCAGGGAGAAGGGGAGAAGGTAAGGAAAACTTAAGGGAATGGGATGGTTGAGATGGAGTAAGGTCAGATATGAGAGCAAGGAAAGAGATATCTTGACTGAGGGAGCCATTATGTGGTTAGCAGAAACCTGACTCTAGAGGAATTCCTGGGCATCGACAAGGCTGACTGTTGTAGGAGTTCCTTCTGTTTGTGTGTTGCTTTTATTGGGTAATGAATAAAGAAACTGCCTTGGCCTAGTTGATAGGACAGAACTTAGGTAGGCGGAGTAGACATAACTGAATACTGGGAAGAAGGGCAGATGCCAAGGATCTCCTGCCTGAGACAGATGCTGGTTAGAATCTTGCTGGTAAGCCACAATCATATGGTGATATACAGATTAATAGAAATGGGTAAAATTAAGATGTAAGAGTTAGCCAATAAGAAGTTAGAGCTAAAGGCCAAGCAGTATTTTAATGAATACAGTTTCTGTGTGGTTATTTAGGGTGTAAACTAGCTGGGCCAAACAAGGGGCCCTGCTCCTTGTAAGAGATGACCCCAGCCAAGACCCTAAGCAATAGAGGAGAGCGGGCCTGACCTAGACTTGCCCTGTAGTCAAACTGATGAATATTTTAAATATCACCATAAAACCTTTATCCAGCAACTGATGGAAATAGAGGCAGAGACCCGTATCAGAGCACTGAACTGTGCTCCCAAAGTCCAGTTGAAGAGGAAAAGGAATGAGATTATGAGCAAAGAGGTAAAGACCATCATGTGTTCATCCACTGAACCCTGAGCTAATGGGAGCTCACCAACTCCAGCTAGACTGGGAAGGAACAGGCATAGGACCAAACTAGTCCTTCTGAATGTGGTTAACTGTTGCTTTGCTGGGGCAGAGTGAGGGGCCACTGGCAGTGGTACCAGGATTTATTCCTAGCGCATGTACTGGCTTTTTGGGGATCTATTCTATTTGGATGGATACCATACTCAACCTAGATATAGTAGGAAGAGCCTTGGAACTTCCACAAAGCAGCATGTCTTACCCTTTCTGAGGATTGAATGGGGGTGGGGTAGGAGAGTGTGTGGAGGAAATGGGAGGAGGAGAGGGAGTGGGAACTTGGATTGGCATTTTTAAAAAATCTAATAAATTATAAAAAAGAAAAAGATATGTTAAGAACAAAACATATTCAGAACTAACAA
Organism: Ondatra zibethicus; assembly: GCA_004026605.1. Classification (NCBI taxonomy): domain Eukaryota; kingdom Metazoa; phylum Chordata; class Mammalia; order Rodentia; family Cricetidae; genus Ondatra; species Ondatra zibethicus. The sequence continues at coordinate 121,187 of PVIU01003253.1, forward strand.
GTACCCTCTTTTTCAACCAATACTTGGTAGTATGCTGTGTTTCTACCAAATACCTTTTGCTTACTCCTTGTATGGTTAGATATCTGTGCATATTTTTTTTTTGCCTATAGAATGAACTAAAATACTGTTTTCTGATGTTTAACCAAGTTATGTTCTTTAATCAAACAAATTTAACTTGTTATCACTTTTTCCTTCCCAGCTCAGTTCCATTCATTTTATATAGGAAAAAAACAGGTTAAAATTAGTTGGGAAATAGGTTCTTTTTTAATTTTGAGGATCAGCCTTCTCTGGTTCCTCACCTATAACTTAACTGTGACTGTAGTAGGGTTAAGAGGACAGCGGTAAGTCCAGATGACACATCAAGCTTCTAAGGCACAAATATGACAAACAGGATAGTATAGACATTTCAGACTTATAAGAAAGAAACAAGAATAGGTTTAAATGCAGCCGTTATCCTTCATTTTGTTTGTTTCTCTCTTCAAATTAATGCCTTGTTATTCTACCTCCAACCCTAATCTACAGTACTTTGCTCCATCCAAGTTCTCTCCTATTTTGTTTTCTTCTGTATAATTTCAAAATTCTTAACAGGCTGTTTCTCTGCCCTTAGTCAAACAAACTGCCTCCTAGGACATGAATAAAGACCACCCAGAGCATTTCAGCAGATCTCCCCCACTGTGAGCAGATGCTGATAACTGCCAATCCTAATTTGCCTGGCTTTGGGGATCCTTTGTATTAAAAAGCACTGTCGCATAGTTTTAATATACCCAGTGAGCCACACCCCCCATGTTTCCTTATCTGAGATCTGGCTATCAGGATGTGAAAGAGCACATGCTGTTCCAGGATTTATGTTTTTCTTTCTTCTTGAGTCAAGAGCAAATTTGTGAACATTGGCTATTGTGTCACACAAGAAAAATGACTTAGATTAGCAAAGAATCCAGAACATAATATTATATTCACAGTTAGACTTCTTTCATGTAGACTGAATTGTACATAACTATTCTGATGTGATTGAATTGGTAAGATTCAAACATCAAAGCTAAATTTGTCTGATCTTTTTGTTCTTGTTGAAGCAGTTACTTAGTATATTTGAGCATTGTCTTTTTTTTTCTGGCTTATCCAATTCTGATTTATTCAAACTCAATGAGATTTTTCTACTCCTAGTAAGATATTTTAGTATGCTAAGCCAAAGAATGTCAGGATAGTAAGCAAATTACAAGTCAGGTTAACCACATATAAGAAAAAGTTTGAATTAAAAATAATCAATGATTTTGATTTGTTTGTATTAGAATCAAATCAACTTCACATCTAATCCATTAATCCAAAGAGGGAAAATGTGCAGAATATCATTTTAATAGAAAAAAAGAAATGAAAAACAAATAATTATGGCTCTGTACCTCCCCCCATGAATTTCTCCACCCAAATTTTATATCAGCTCCTGCTAATTGTGCTACAAATAGGATCCAGTTTTTAAGGAAAAGTAAATTTAAAATAAAAATACTCATTATAATTCATTACCAATTCTATTTCTTTTAACACTAACAGTCTCATGCCTATAACTGGGTAGGCTTAGAAACAGTTTGTTCCCTTAGAGTTTCATGGAATCTGACATTGAAACTTCATATACTTCTCTTAACTCTGTTGTTGTTGTGTTGCTGATGAGGGTGATGTAACAAGGTAAATTTTGGGACCTTTGTAACAGAAAAAAAGGGAGGTGGTGTATTAACCTTATTATTTAACTTGCAGTTTTAAAGTTCCATGTCTATAGGTAGCAGTTTATGTGGAAAAGTGCAGGTGAAGTAAATAAACTAATGGTGGGTACTGACTTACCTGAATTCTTCCTCTGAATTGAACAGTCTATTCTGGGGGAATCAGGGAGGTTTGAAAGATGTAGGGAAGTAATAAAAAAAATTACAAAACTCAGAAAACTTAGAATGTTATCCAAGTCATGTGGCCCTTCTCAAAGTTTGCATAGGTAGCAGGTTTTCAATGAACCTGCCTAACGGTTGGATGGAAAGCCTCTGGAATATTTCTCACAGCAGCAGGCTTATATTGTTTTCATATTTTAAAACAAAAATATATTGGTTCACATGTAAGAGGATTTATGATGAATGTATTATAATTAGCTATGTTGAGCATCATTCTTAATTAGCCTGTAAATAAAAATATCTTCTACGTTAAAATGGTATTGATCAGATTTGAAGGAAAAATAAATGTTTATTTTTCATTCAGAGAAAAGAGTTGCTACAGATGTTTGCAGTCATTTCAGGCTTGTGTCACCATTGTGCTAATAAGAAGGGCTGATAAATTTTTGGCTCAGCAAGCTATATCCTGGTGAAATCATTCTTTTCATACTTAACTGGGGTGCTATCTGTGGATAATAAATATTTTATCCTGTCTCCCCCAAGAAAAAAATTGATTCATTAATGTAGCCCTGCTCTGAAGGAATCCAAATGTTTTTAAATATTTTAAAATTAATTTTGGCACATCCTTGAAGTGAAAACCCACAAAAGTCTATTTAACAATTTATTAAGATGTGCAATAAAAAGGAAAGTCTCAAATACAGAACAAGGCATATGCCACTGATTCAACTGCTGCTGTCTCATTGCTCTCCTATGGGCAATAAGGACCAACCACAAGTATTGCTGTAGCTCCAACCATCCAAGAGAGCAAGTATGACCTTTCTCTTCCATTTTATCAGGTCATATCTCTAGAGAAGACCACACCTATGACAAGCCACTCCCAAATGTTATTGGCTAAATAATTGTGCTCTCACAACATTTCCCTTTTTTTCCTAATTAAGAAGATTCTAATCATAATGTAAAACATTATAAAATAGAAGCTATCAAATATTGTTCAGAAGAAAGAAAATGCAATAACATAAATAAAAATGAAACTGCAACCAACGAGAATAATACCAAGCAAGAATCACATTTTAAGTGTCCAGACCATATATAATATACTCCAATAGCTCTCTTATCCTGAAGATTCCAAGTCTTGTACCTAATATACCTTTAGCTAACAGGATTGTAACCATAACTATCTAGTCTTCAACCCCATCAAAGACATGAGAATGAAAATAGTATTGCCTGAGTAAGCAGGAAGCAAGCAAGTGATTCCAAAAGATGTAAGAAATGACAAAAACAGTTGGCTAATTGGACAGTCACCCAATGTTTTTTTCTTTGTAATGTTGAGGCATGCAATCTAGGCTATAGGCCTAGAATATCTGACAGACCATTTTCAAAAGCAGACATATTTAAAAGACTTTCCTACTCCATCTTGGCAAGGTTCAGCAGTCACTTCTCCTTGTGTCTTGCTTGTCCAAGTTGAACAGCTTGCTTATTGTTAGCAGTTGAGGCGAGGACAGTTCTTTGCCCAATAGTTCAGCTTTTCCAAGAAGAAAATAAGCTCCACATGGAGAGTCTTTGGTGGCCACCATTCTCTCAAGAGTAAATCAGTACTTCCAGGAACAGTCGTGTCTCATGTCAACAGAATTCTAAGTTCTTAAAACATTTAGATGCAATTTTCTGTATGTGTTTAAACTATTTGAAGATTACCTATCTATATGGAATACAACTTCATGACTCTAGAAAACCTAGCAAACATAACTATAATTCTGACACAAATGGGTGACTACTAATGTGATGTGGGATTCCCCGCTGTATGCTGTGAATATCATTGGTTAATAAATAAGCTGCTTTGGGCCTATTGCAGCACAGAATAAGGGAAGATGGGGATTCCAAACAGATAGCAGAGGAAACAGAAGGCAGAGTCAAAGAGAAACCATGTAGCTCTCACAGGAGACAGATGCCAGATGCCAGACACGAGCTTATCAGTAGGCCACAAACATGTGACGATACACAGATTAATAGAAATGGGCTAATTTAAGACGTAAGAGCTAATGAGAAATATGCATAAGCTAATAGGCCAAGCAGTGTTTTTATTAATACAGTTTATGTGTGGTTATATTGGGTATGGGCAGTCGGGAAACAAACAAGCAGCACCTGTCTACACTAACCTATAATTCTTTTTTTTCCTTTTTTGGGGAGGAGGGTTTCAAGATAGGGTTTCTCTGTGTTACAATCCTAGATGTCCTGGAATTAGCTCTTGTATACCAGGTTGGCCTCAAACTCACATAGATTTAGCTACCTCTGTCTCCAGAACGCTATGATTAAAATTGTATGCTACCACCACACAGCTAACCTATAATTCTTAATAACCATTATACCTTAAAGACTAAAGATTCACATTATAAAAATAAATAATATATAAATACATGAGGTAATAACTTCAAAATTGTGAAATATAGAAAAATATCTTAATCAGAGGTAGAAATGAATAGTGCAATATGATAAAAGTATACTTAGTTTGCATGAATACAAAATATGCTAAACAGAAGTTGAGCATACATATAGCATGACAATCTTACACATAACAATATCAAAAATATTTTAAACAAAAATAGAAACATATATGCAATATGTCAAATATAATTTTGAATTTGTGTCAATATCCAAATTATTTTAAACTGGAACATAAAAATAATTTTACATTTGTATCAATATATAAGAATCCATATCATTACAAATTATCTAAAACTGATAGTTGGTATTTTAGTTTACAAATAGATACAATAGTATAACTTATTGCCCTATCCTATCTATCCCCATTTTTCTATTCTAAATGGGATTCCTGAGTCTAATCTTTACTGCTCCATCCCTAACCCTCTAACAACTTATAACCAACCCTCAGGGATGACAATTATACATAATCCTGAGAAAAAAACAAACAAACAAAAAAGGACCCATTCCACCTACCAGGTAAGATTATTCAAGACTTTACTCCCTTGGTAATTTACATAACACTTTCAGATGTATACTGTGGCTATAAGTTCTCAAAGAGGAAGTTTCTAAGTTAATCTAACTCAATTGTTTTAAATCCTATGTCCAAAGTTTGTGGTGCTTTCAGCAATAGAGTTGTATGTTCAAATTCTGGATGGAAAACAAGGACAATGAAAATAGTATACATTGTTTGGGGAATCTTTTGGGCTCCTCGCACCAGCAAAACATTGGTTTCCCATACCTTGTATTTGGAATTGAAGTGATTAGATAGGAAGTTGCTAAAGAGTTCAGTGGGCATTATTCCAAGTGGAATAACTTACTTATGCTTGTTTTCTTTCTCATACAGATAAATGTATATATTACATATGCATAGGTATATGTATATATACCTATGCACATATACAATGCATTTTATATGATACTGCAATTTGTATTATCATATAAAATTATGTTATATAAAATAATGTATCTTTATTGTATTTTCAGACTTCCTTAGTATCACTTTCCCTCCTACCTCTTCTTCTTTACTGGCCTTCATCTCCTTTCCCAATCCCTTCATTATCCATTCTCCCTTCATCTCAGCCATTTCCTCCTATTCACCTCTCAAGAATTCTTCCCCCATGGTCAATTTTTAATTTGATGTCTGTGTTTGCTCCAGGTTATATACCCACATGTGAATATTTAGAACTTGGAAACAAAAATAAGAAAGAACGTGAGGCTTTTGTTTTTCCGGCTCTAGATTATATCACTTAGTATAATGTTTTATATTTATATCCACTTACCTACAAAATTTATGATTTCATTTGTCATTCCAGCTGAAAAGAATTCTACTATGTACTTGTGCCATATTTTCATTATCCATTCATCAGTCAAAGGACATTTAGGCTCTTTCCATTTTCTAGGTATAGTGAACAGAGTAGTAATGAACAAGGCTGAGGAGGTATCTATCAGTTTTTCTTCCTTTTTTAATGAATTATCTTTTTTCTATTTTTATAAAAATATTTTGGTGTGTATATGCATACATTACATTTATACATGCATTTGATGCACTAATTCTATTCCTCTTAATCTCCCTTTTACCCTCTTAAGTCCTACCTCCATACAAATCTCCCTACAGTTTTCATGTCTTTCTTTTTTGTTAGTTTTGACCCACTGTGTTTAACCAGGGATATCCACTTGAGCCTGTGTATGTTGCTATACTAGCTATTAATCTCTTGGTTTGGAGACTCATCTAGCACCCAAATTTTCTGAACGCTATAGAAATTCCCTTATTTTCTTCCTCATTATCTGATGACCTCAAGATCTAGTCTAATCTTCAGGTCATATCTCTAGCTTTGGTGGGGAAAATACACCCAGGACCATGGTGCTCTACTTTCTGGACTTCACAGACTAGACAGATATAGAGTCAAAAGGGAATAATATCTCCTAAAAGGCTTAATCATGCTATACAATTAGTACATTTCTTGCCTTTTGGTCCTATATATTTTCAAAAATATCTTCTTACCTAGCATTATAGAAATAACTATTATTTCATTGCCCATACAATTTTAAGATGAATGATATTCTAAAAAGTAATATTTTTTCCACAGCAAAATATGAGGAAGTTATACAGTTAGTATAAAATGTAAAATATGATAGCTATATCAAGTAGTCCTATACTCTTTCAATCATACTGATGCCAACAAAATAATACTGAAAAAAGAAAAATTAATTTTTACACAATTCCATTCCTTTTGCAAGCAATGTGATTTTTATTTGCTTCTAAATTGTTAGATCTAGCAAGAACATGTAAAGTCTTCAAAATATGAAGAGGAGAAAGGATATTACATAACCAAAATAAATAAAATCAGGCTTAAAAGTTTCAAAAGCTTCCTATAAATAGTCATGTCAAGTATTTTTTTTAAAAAATTAAAATATGTATTTCCTGAGGCTAATATCATCACTTATCAAAAATTGTTTAAGTGAAAGATAACTAATTATTATGTTTTCTACTATATAAAAAACAAAGTAAAATTGTACTTGAAAAACAAATAATGTTGGGTAGCATAGTAGCATTTCCAAAAAGACCAAAAAGCTGTATTCTGTCTCAACAGCATTTGCCTTAGAGACTCCCCTTAGTTAGCCAGATTCCAATGACTTCTCATTTTGCTTTCAGCAACAACCTCCATTTTGTTCTTGCTAATTTCCATTACCTATTTTATGTATCGTCTAGGAGCAACCACAATAACTACCTCCTTCTCGTTAACCAATTAACCATATCCTTTCAGATTTAATAAAATTTTTCTATCAGGGCCACTGCCTACTGCCAGATAAATTTCTTTGGAGGACTTTCTAACCCCACCTATGTGCATTTGTCCCCAAAGCAAACCGCATGGCTCTGCAGAGTATAGAACATGGCCAGTTGTACAATTTGTATGTACCAGGAATACGACCTGTACCAGGGAACAAGTGTTTCTTTACGATGTACAAACTCTCAAAGACAAAATCCCCTATTGAATAAATAAGAGAAATTGTACCCTGGGTGATATGGGAACTCTCATCACCTGGGAAAGGATGAGCATCAGTATCCATCATGTCTTGGGTTCCATTGGCACAAAACCTCATCTCTAATAACTTTCTGGAGATGTACTTCCCTGGAGGAGAAGACAATGATCATCAGGAATATCTGTATCCACTTGCCTGACTTCTGAGGACTTCTGTCATAAAATGACCACAGGAAGACTGAAGAAGAATCTCAGTAAATAAGGAACTATGCTGTCTGGTGCAGCCATTTAATCCCAATATATGGAGGGTTGAGGCAGAGCACTCCTGGATTTCAATCCAGTGTAGGAAACAGTGAATTCCCAACCAAATTCACTTAAACATAAAGAGGTTGTTGCTTTTTGTTTATTTTATCTTTGTGATTTGTTTGTTTGTTAAGATGGAAAACCAGGTGTGGTTGCCTGTGTATTTAATCCAGGTATTTAGGAAGCAAAGTTAAACTACAAAGTTGTCTACATAGTGACTTTTAGGACAGCTTGAGATGCTTAAAGGAACGATGTCTGAAAATACAAAGAAAGGAAAATAGAAGAAAGCAAAAAATCATTGCCAATTATGAGAAGAACCTCCAGAGATAAGAGACCACTGAAGGTATTCTTATATGTGCCTTACTATTAGAGTTTCTGCTTGAACTATCTATCTAGGAACTTTCAGCTTTTGATCCACTGTGAAGTCTATGACAAAACATAGAATTCAGAGACTGCTTTATGAAATTCAAGAATGAGGATAATGTTTTTGTTTGGGTTTTACTCTTTGGCTCTTTGCTCTTTGGGGTCCTACCACCAAACACTCAAATAAATTGTATGTGGAGTCTTTTTCTCTCTTATAAATGACCGGCCTTTGCTTGGACTATTTCTATTCTTTTTTAAAATTTAATTTAATTTTTTCTTTATTTTACATTCCAACCACAGTTCTTCCTTCCACCTCTCCTCACAAAACCCTCTTCTCTCCTCCAGCCTAGCTCCATCTACTCCTCCCAATGGGTAAGTGCTACTATGGGGAGTCAACAAAGTCTGGCACATTAAGTTAGGGCAGGACCAAGCCCCCTCCCGGCTGTATTAAGACTGAGAATAGCATCCCACCAGAGAGAATGGGTTCCAAAAAGCTAACTCATGCACCAGGGATAGATCCTGGTCCTACTGCCAGGGGCCCCTCAGATATTTCAAACTTCGTCACTGTTTTCGACATATGGAGGGGCTAGTTTGGTCCCATGGCGTCTCCAAAGCTGTTGGTCTAGTGTTCATGAGTTTTCATGAACTTGGTTTAGCTGTCTGTGTAGATTTCCCTATCATGTTCTTGACCTTCCCTACTCATATATTCGCTCCTCCCTCACTTCAATTGGATTCCCAGAGCTGAGCTTGATTAAACAGAGAAAAACTTAAAGTGATTCCACTAAAATCAGGAACAAGACAAGGTTGTCCACTCTCTCCCTATCTATTAAATATAGTACTAGAAGTTCTATCTAGAAAAATAAGACAACAAAAGGAAATCAAGGGGATACAAATGAGAAGAGAAGAAGTCAAAACATTGCCTTTTTCAGAGATATATATATATATATATATATATATATATATATATATATATATATATATAACCCCAAAACTACCTAGGAACTCTTACAACTGATAAATACTTTCAGTATTGTGGCAGGATACAAGATTAACTAAAAAAAATTAGTAACCCTCCTATATAGATATGATAAATGGGCTGAGAAAGAAATCAGAGAAACATTATCCTTTATAATAGCCACAAATATAAAATATTTGAGGGCGACTCTAACCAAACCAGTGAAATACCTATATGATAAGAACTTTAAACCTCTAAAGAATGAAATTGAAGACAATATTAGAAAATGGAAAGACCTTTCATGCTCTTGGATAAGTAGGATCAACAAAACAAAAATAATAATCTTACCAAAAGCACCCTACAGATTCAATGCAATCCCATCAAAATCCCAACACAATTATTCACAGACCTTGAAAAGAACAATACTAAACTTTATATGGAAAAACAAAAAACCCAGAATAACTAAAACAGTCCTGAAAAAATAAGGAACTTCCATAGACATCACCATCCCTGACTTCAAACTCTTCTATGGAGCTATAGGAATAAAACAGCTTAGCATTGGCATAAAAACAGACACGTGGACCAACAGAATCCAATTGAAGACCCTGACATTAATCCACATATCTATGAACACCTGATTTTTGACAAAGAAGTCAAAACAGTACAATGGAAAAAGGAAAGAATCTTTAGCAAATGGTGTTGGCATAACTGGATGTCAACATGTAGAAGGTTGTAAATTCATATCTACCGCCATGCACAAAACTCAAGTCCAAGTGGGTCAAGGACTTCAACTTAAATCTAGTTAAACTGAACCCAGAAGAAGATAAAGTGGGAAGTATTCTTGAAAACATTAGCACAGGAGACCACTTCCTAAATATAGCACCAGTTACTTGGGCTATTTCTTGCCAGTCTTTTTTTAACTTAAATTAACCTGTCTCCCTTTTGCCTATGGTGCGTTTTATTTTCTTACTTGTGTATCTTACTTTCACTATTACTCCATGGCTGGCTGTGTGGCTGAATGGATAACCCCTGAAGTCCTCCTCCTCTTGTTCTTCCTTGCTTCTCCTTCTCTCTTCTTTTCTCCTTCTATTTATACCCTCTGCCTTCCTGTCCTGCCTTTCCTTTTTCCTCACTGTTGGCCATTTAGTTCTTTAATAGACCATCAGGTGTTTTAAACAAGCAAAGTAACACAGTGTCATGGAGTTAAACAAATAAAACAAAAAGGAATGCAACACACTTTTGCATCATTAAAATAAATATTCCATAGCATAAGCAAAAGTAGCACACCTTAAAATAATATTCTGCAACAAGACAACATCCAATGTATACTCAATAATAATCAAAAATGATCAGAGAAATATACCTACATTTCTGTCTGAAAATAGACATTTTCAGAATGTCAAAGTGACTTTTCAAGCCAGCAAGAAAAGACAAGATGTCCTAATATTGGAAATTATTCTTGAGTTCACTTCTCATTGTGGTCCTCTATAAGGTTGGTTAATCTTTCTGCAATATTAGTCTTTGTAAGAATATGAAAGTATCAGATCAAGATCATCCTCAAAAGACCCTGAAAAACTGAAGATGCAAGAATATATCAAGCTAACAATCATTGATGTTGGAAGAAATTTTATATTCAGGTAAAACTGATGATGTCATTAAGCAATCTATCTTAAAAAAGTACACTTCCTGGAAGACTGACCATTTCATATTCACATTAAACATTTTTATGTGAATGTTGTTATGGTATTGCTTTATACCATCCTTTTTAGTTATATGAAGAATGTATCCTTATTCTTCATATATTTTATTAAAGCCTCTGAATCATTTTAGTTTATTATTAATTTTCAAAAGCTATATCTTTCTTATGTAAGGAAGATGGTTCAGCTGTTGCAGATTTTGCTACTGGATCACAAGGACATAATTTTGGATCCTCATCACTCAATTTTTAAGACTCAAGTCAAACAGTGAATGCCTGCCATGAAGTATTAGAGAGTTAGAGATAGGAGGATGACTTGGGCCGTTGATCATACAGTCTACCATGTACAAGAACTCTGGCTAAAATCAGAGAGAGAGATTCTCTCTCAAGACTATATGTGGGCTACATGGGTGATATAATGGAAGACACCTCATGTTGAATTATGGTCTCCATATGCACATGTGCATGTGCACACAAGGAATATTCCTTCTGACTGCAAAGGAGTGGATATTTTGTTAATTACAGATATAAAGATTTTGTATGGAATGCATTAAATTCTTCTCTTACTCATGCTGTTCCTTCATAGTACATTATATTTATCCTTATATTTATTTCTTTGTTTGAAATTATGATATAAACTTTTATAAATTTTTTACATTATCTTTATTTTTTCCATGATAAATTTAAATTATTGAATTTTGGAAAGTCTGTGAATAAATATTTATTTTACTTATTTGTTATTATTTATTTTTAGGAAGTTGAATTTTACTTAGAAATTTATGGTATATATATATATAATATACATATATAAAATCATTAAGGTTTATATAAACCTTAATGATTTTGGAAGTCTATGTATCTGTACATTGATTTCCAATGGCCATGTTTTCTCACATGGAAACATTTTCTTATTTTTTTGAGAGGCTGGTTATCCTGTATATCACTTTCCAAAGTTTCTTGTTTGGATCATACTTCAAACTTTTACTTGCTTTAAAATCATCTGAAAGACATTTTCCAGCACATGGATTAAGCTTCTGAATGGTAACATCTGCCCCAAGTCCCAGCACTCATGAAGCTTATGTATGAGGATCAAAAATTAGCAAGTTAGTCTGAGTTGCATAGTGTTTCTGAGTAGCATTTGTTTCTCTACAAAAACAAAACAAAAATAAAAAAATTCAAAAGACTTATACTTGTATATCTAGAGGTTTAAATTCATTGTTAGATGGGCCTAACCACTAGGGCATTGAAAATCCAATTATCTTTTTAATTGTTATTAATATATAATATCTATGAATATTTATGGAAAAAAGTGTGGCATGCAATATATGACTAAAATGTTTAATGATCATGTCAAGGTGGCTGATGTATCTGTCTTATTAACAGTTTATGTTTGCTATCTTAATGTCCATTTCTTCTACCTCTTTTATAAAATATGATATTGCACAGATAGTCACTCCACTGTGCTGTGGAAGTAGAAATAAGTTCCCAGGCAATGTTAGGATTATAGGTCTGATAGGTTCATTTTTAGAATCTCACCCTGAGAATGGCTGTTCATCAGATCTAGGTATCTACATACTATCCATGTGTAGGGATTGAAGATAAGGAAGTTCACATGGGTCTGGAAAATTTCACATGTTGGAAAGACTGATCCTTCTCTCCTTGAACCTCACGATGTCATCTAGCTAAAGTAAGCATTGTTAGAGAGTGTTTGCACTGGTTTGAATAAGAATGATCCCAATAGGCTCATGTATTTTACTGCTGAGTTATGAGGGAGTGACACTAATTGAGAACGATTAGAATACTGGACTTGTTGGACAAAGTGTGTCACTGGAGTGGGCTTGAGGTTTCAAAAGCCCAAATCAGTGGCTCTCTTTTTTGATGCCTGTAGATCTGCTCCATGTCTGCCAGTGTGCAAACAAGCTTCCCATCATGGGACTATTCATGTGAAACTGTAAGCATGCCCTACTTAAATGATTTGTTTTATAAGAGTTGTCTTGGTCATAATGTCTCTTCACAGCAAATAATAACACACTCCAGTATTGAGTTCCTTGGAAGGAAATGTCTACTGCTTTATAAAGTTTTGGGTTGAAACATTTATTTTCTTGTGGGGCCATTTGCATTCAATGCAGTTAAGATACTTGTACAAAGTAGACGCTATTTGAGGAAAACTTGGAAAATGTATTGGGGCAGTACATAAATTAACTGACATTATTTTCCTGTTTAAATGTATATTTTTTCTATGAAAATTTGGACTTTCTAATTATGAGAACAAATCCTTAATTTTAAAAACAGGGATGTCTTTGAAACCTGAAATTAATACTGTCTTCAAACACCAAATGGCTCTTGTCCTGCTTATTTGCTTGTTTATTTTTTTTCCATTTTTGACTTGCGGTATTCTAGTGACAGCATGTATATCCTTCTTGCATGGGTCAATAAACTTCAGTTTGCCATGTTGACCTTTTGACTTCTTTCCATTTCAGAAACTATTTCCTTATCATTTCTGTCCAGGTCTTATGACTTGTCCTTTTTCCTGCTGGAAGTTAATTGACACTTTAAACTAGATTATATTTAAATATTACACATACTGCTTACCATTAAGCTATAATTGCAGTGAAATTTAAGCTAGAATCAATATTAAGTGTTCACCAAAACCACCGCCTTCAACTTGATTAATGATTGCAATTGATTGATGTGAATTAAGAATGGTACAGCATTTAAAAGCATTACAATGATCAGCTCCATTTAATCTTCACAGCAATATCCTTTTAAATGGTTCACATGTAAATGACCCTAGAATTCTGAGTTCTGTACTAGGTCATATAAATTACAGTCAGAGATTTGGGGCAGTAATATGTTTCCTGTGGTTTAAAATATCCAAACATAAGAAAACTACTTTGATTTATAGTAAACTTTTTTTTGAATTTATTAGCTAAATTACCAATGTTTTTTTTGCATCTCCCAGTTCTCCCTCAAATCATGAGATAATAAATGATTCCTACCAATACACAGGCCAAGAGAGGATTAAACAGAATGTGCTAAGCCGGAATATTTCAAATATTTTTTCAAGAGAAAAGTTCATGTTTAGTGAATGTATTAAAAAAAATCTCTAAAGAAAATATTTAGAGGTATGCTTTCAGATTTGTGTTGCACTGAACTTTTCTGACAAATACATGTCAGATGAGGGAGTGGTCATGGTGTGACTCCCATCAGGCATCATAGATTAGCATAAAACACTGTATGCAAAATTTGAAGTACACTTGGCTTTGTTTTCTTACTTGCTACTAGAAAAAAAAATCCTTCATCAACAGGTAAATTAAATTGCATTTTATGTTTGCCACAAAGTCAAGAGCTTTTGAAGTAAAACATATAATTTAAATTCCCTTTCAAATGTAAAATTATGAAAGATGAACAATTCTTTTTCTCTTGCCAACATTCTGTTTTCCTTCTACTTTTCCAGAGTTGAAAAAGTTTCTGGTGACTTTATTAATTCTTGTTTGACTTTTATTATACCAAAAATGGAAAACAGCCAGTTGTGGAGAAATGTTGGTAGTTTTTTTAAATAAGAGAATGTAGTTTAAAGCTCAGCTATGCATGGAGTCAGCGTTTTGGAACCTGCCAAAAACATGAACTTCTCAGTGAACTTTGAAGTTCACCTGGAAGTCATAGTGGCAGCAACAGAGCATTTAACATGAAGGGTCAACAGAGTAGATGTAAACAGACTCTTTCCAATTACTAGATACAGGAGAACATTATTAATTCTAACCCCAAATAATCTGAGACCTTGTAATGACAGCTTAAATGTATTTTCATGAGTGAATTGTCCTTGCCAGCTATAAATAGTGCCTGGATATTTGAAATTGTTTATATAGTACATTTTTGCCCTAGGTTATTAACAAATGAAAGTTATGTTCAAATGTTTAATATAAAAGTTATGTTCAAATGTTAAGTTATATTCAATCTGTAACTGGAAAAATGAACTAGTTTTGTGTCCTTTCAACCAACTCAAACAGGCAAGATTATTTACTATGTGAGGTAGCCTCAACATTGTGCATATCCAGAGCTTAAAAAGTCTAAAGATTCTATATTTATATAATTGTATCTTCAAATGCATTCACCAAAAATATTAAAACTAAATTAATAAAACTAAACTAAATTAGCAGCAAAAATTAAAACTATGTAATCATGGCTGGAGAGAGGGCTCGATGGTTAGGAGCACTTGATACTCTTGTAGAGGACCAGGATCAGTTCCTAGCACCTATGTGTTGGCTCAGAATATTTGTTACCCCCAGCTGCGAAGCTTGAGCTTGATTTTATGTCCTCCACAGTCATCAAGAATGTACTTGGTGCTTTAACAAGCATGAAAACAAAATACTCATACATATAAACATCTATTAATCTTTAAATGCATCTAAATCAGCATTTTGGAAATTTTATGGTATTTTAAAATAGTTGGGTATTTTTTATTATTAATTATTAATTTTTCTTATTAACAGATTTCTCTTGAATATAGCTTATTTTTTCCTTTTAAGTTATCTCAAAACAAATAACAGTGACTTGATAATGAGACAGCATACTAAAATTTTGACTATAGGCAATGCTACAGACCCACTTTTTAAAGTTAACTTTTAAATACATCAGAGTTTATTAACTTGCAGTTCATTAGTTGTAAAAGTTGATACAAAATGTAATATGAGAAAAAATCCCCATAACTCTCCTAAAAGAAGCAATTATTTTTAAAATGGAGTTTAATTCGGTGACAGCTATTCATGTAGTTGAGTGGTTGGGAAAATGGCTCATTCATTGAAGTGCTTTCTGTGCCAGGAAAAGACCATGAGTTTGATTCGTAGAAATCACATACAAAAATAAAAGCTGGAAGTCTGGATGGTCACTGACGTGTGATTGTAAAGTTTCTCCTAGGGTGGGAGAAGTTGGTGGATCTTTGGGGCTTGCTGGCCAACCAGTCTTGCTTACGTCAACTCAAGGTAAAAAGAGAACAGACCATAGCTCCAAAAACAAGGTAGTTATCTCCTGAGGAAAACACCCAATGTTTTTATCTCCTCCCCACAAAATAAATCCATGTATGTATTTGTGCAGTAATTTTTCTTCAACTAGTTGTTCTAAAGTATGCATCATGAAACACATGGCTATGAAATATGAGTTTAATATAATGTGATAAATGTGACAAAATACAAGAAATCAATATTTGTCACACCTTAACACATATCAGGAAATTAAATACTGAAATTTGGTAGATGAGAACTCAAATTAAGTCTATTTGTATTTCACATTTTGTTGACCACATATGCAATGTCAATCATTATCTCCAATCAGCAATCTGCAAAAATTAGACATACTGTCTTCCTGAATCAATTTTTGTCTGAAACGCAAAAAATGGAATGCTCACACACTTGCAATGTACCTTGTAGAAGCAAAAGGCTATATTGTAATTGAATAATTAAGGAGCAACTGCCTCCTTAGTGTGATGTCCTCCAGAATTCATTAGAACTCTTACAGGCACACTGAGAAAAGAGTGGATGTTGACAAAATTCAGCATGAGTCTTCAGAACACAGTGAAGCAGTGCTGTGTCTTGCTATAAAATAGACCATGGAGTATTATCAGAACTCAGATATATTTCATCACATGGTGCCACACACTGTATGTTTCAAATATATTGTTCCTATATGTAAATTTCAGAGTCATTTGCAATTCTGATAGCGTGCACAGGAATAATTCATTAAAATTTGTTTTATGTCCTAGCATTTTTAATGTGTTAATATATGATTTTACTTAAACTTTGTGACAAATAATGCTATTTTTATTTAGTAAAAATAAATATATTTAGTTAAAACTAATTTGGGTAATAGTATGTATACTAATCTATTACTTCCTTTCTAAACTAACTGTAAATAAATACATTAAGTTTTTTTATAGTTTGTTTCCAATCATTAGTCATATTTCTGCTCTCCATGACTAGTGTAATGACATAGTGCTATGTATATATATATAACCATGATGAAAGATTTTTAGATTCAAACATTAACTATTGGTGAATGAACATGCTAGTATTAAAATGTTCATCTGGATAATTATTTAAAAAATCCCTGCCAATTTTATTTATGCATGATATATATGTTTCTTTATAAGAAATAAATTTGCTTTCTAGGAGAACTTAATATCTTAATGTCAAAAAGATACCAAAAATCACCTGTGTGATTAACAACATGATTCTTCTTCTGACAATAGAATTGTAACTTTTTACACTGCAATGTGTTTATTAACTTGTCTTATTTAAATGTGTTACTTTTCATTACTGGTTATTATATTTGTGCTTTGTTGATTCAATAATACTTATAAATTAATATTTAAATTACAAATGCTACAAAGGGCTAAAATTATTTGTCATATATGTTGCCAGAATTAAGAAAATATCCTCTTTAGAGTAAGCTAATTTGACATTTCCTTTAAAAATGTGAGAGTTATGGCCCACAGAATCAACTAAGCAGTTCTCATAGGGGCTTATAGAGATTAAAGTGGCAATCACTGGAGCCTGCATGGGTCTACACTAGGTCCTCTACATATATACTAAGGTTCTTTAGTGTGGGGATTTTTGTTGGCCTCCTCACAGTGGGAGTGGGGGTGTCTATGACTCTTTTAATGGCCCTTGGGACCCTTTATATCCTAGGGGTTGCCTTATCCCGCTTTCATATTACTGTTTGTGTATAGTCTTATTGCATCCTGTTATGCCATGCTTGGCTGATACCCATGGGAGGCCTGCTCATTTCTGAAGGGAAATGGAGGAGCTGTGGATCTTGAGAGGTTGAGAGGGCTCAAAGCATAGTGAAGAGAGAAAAAACTGTGTTTGAGACACATTGTATGAGAGAAGGATAAATAAAAAGAGGAAAACACGGGAGTTAGATGCTTTAAAACACAAATAGGGTTTGTTATGTGATTCTCTGTATAAGTCACATGTGAGACCCTTAACAAACCCCAACATAAAGAGTAATGCAGAAAAAGTCACATAACAGGCCCTTCAAGTATTAGATTTAGTATTCATCTGTTCAGTTTAACTGCAACAGTATGACTCATGTCTGACGAACTTTTAGTTACAGCTAACGAATTTCTTTTTCAGATATTGGTTGAAATATTTTACATGCTTTCCTATAAGTTGGAAGCATTTTTATTAATCTTCTTTTAGATAATGTTTCCTAAGATTGTGTAATAACTGGAAGCAATGTGTTGGTCATGAAGGTGCTTTATAACACATTCATGGGTAGTGGAGGTAAACTTTACTATTTAATGAAAAGCATTTAGTATTAAATTCTAAAAAAAACCCTGAAAACTATGAACAAAGTTGTTTCTGTTTTCATCAGTATTCTAACAAGAAAAGAGTAAAGGCTGCAGAAAGAAAAGTAAGATAATGAATGTATAAGGATTTGTGCAATTATTCAAATGAGATTAGGACACTAAGCCCAGGGAATTAATCCTACACTGTCAAATAAATTCATGACTATGATTAAGCATACCTGTCAGCAATCCTAACAGAATCATACGAAAAGAAACATATGTCAAAAGAATAACAACAGGTAAATGATTTCAAAATAATGGGAAGAATAAAAATGAGAGATTCTGAGAAAAATTTAGAACAGATTATATACTTAAAATTTTTCTTTTGCATAATTTAGAGATGTACTTTCAGAGGTAGCAAAATATGTTTCTAAGAATCAATGGTATTATTAAAATTAATATAGAACTTATACCTTTTGTATAAGTAAAACAGATTCTAAAGAGATGTCAAGAAACTTTGTTAACCAAAATTCATGGAAACAATTTCACTTATTGAGATAACTTATATCTAAGTGATTCTCAGCTTCCCTAATCCTATGACCCTTTAATAAAATTTCTCATATTGTGGTGAACTCCCAACCATAAATCATTTTTGTTGCTACTTCATAGATAATTTGCTATTGTTATGATTGCAGTGTAAGTATCTGTGTTTTTGATGGTCTTAGGCGATCCCTGGGAAAAGGTACTTTGAAACTTCAAAGGAGTTGTGCCCCACACATTGAGAACCCTTGGCTTAAACAAAAGCCAACAGAAAGGTGCAAATGATATGCAGGTAAGCATAGTTGCTGTGAACTGAAGTTATTTTGAACTAATTCCCTGCCTACTCTTTAGACCATAATTCTAGATTGGCAATGAGACATTGGAAGGTAACTCTCATTGTATCCTTGATTTTCTCTTAACTGGAATCTTTAAGGAGACAGTGTTCTTTAGATATGTGTTTGAAAATGTGATAACCAAACTTTCATAACTGTATCCCTTTAAGCTCTAACCATTGCTAATGTAATATTTGCATTTGTTCAAACAAAATATGTGGTTTAATCTCACATGCTCTGCAAAAATAATGAAGAAAAAGCCAAATGATGCCTTACAATTTTCTTAGAGTGAAAAATGTTTTGTGTATAATACCATAGGTATAGTAATGCAAATTGCAAAAGCTGACATAGTACTCACAAAGCCAGGAAGTCTACTAGTGTATGCCCTCCCCCACTGTCAGGGCATGAAGCCCCCCACAGACACACTCAGGAAACAGAGTAATTTGCCAATTACAGCTTTCCATGCATCATTTAATTCCTCACTACAGAATTTAATAAAGGAATGCAGGTTATTTATCAAATCCAAATTTTAAACTCATTACTTCTCATATTAAGATATTTTATAGCTTTGTAACTGTCCTTTGTAAGTGTATTAAACCTCTTCGATATTCTCCAAATTTCCTATCCCTGAACACATCCTAGTTTAATTAGAAACATGCACCATTGTAGAAATAGTACTGTTTTTATGTAGTATTCTATAAGATTAATAAATATTATTCATGTATATCTTTATGGGTGTAAATAACTAAGGAGTCACTAAAATGCACAAATATGCCTCCATTTTGATATTTAAAAATTATATTTTGATACACACATATATCTGATCATAGAATAGTAAAAAGGAAGATCAAGAATATCTTTTAATGATTTTAAAAGATTTATTTAGCTTTTATTTTATGCATATGCATGTGTGTGTGTATATATGCATGTGTATTACATGCTTGTAAGGGACTGAGTAGGCCAGAAAGGGGTGACAGATCCCTGAGTGTTATAGACAGCTGTGAGCAGCTAATGTGAATGTTGGAAGCTGAACCAGAATCTCTGCAATAGCTGCAAGTACTTGCAATCACTGAGTCACTTCTTCTGCCCTATCTCTTATAGAAGCTATTAATCTTCCACATTCTGATATTCTATTGGCTTATGCTATAACTGTATAAATAAATATTCCTGCTAATGAGAGATTCATTTTGTAAAAAATAATGCTTAATTTTTCTCACAGATAAACTCATTATTCAATTGTATGTATTTTAAAAATTTCTGTGAACATATAAAATAGATACTAATGATATACTCTTCCTAAAGACTACCTTTAAACAGGTCACACAAGCCTTTCAAAGAAATGACATTTTATCAATGCAGGTCAAACCTCATCGTGTGTGTAATTTACAAAATTGGTTGGAAGGCATTTCAGGAAAATAAAGGAGTCATGGTTGGCTTTACCATATTGATTTATCCAAGCACTTGATAGTCCATTAGGTAAATGAGTCACAGAGAAACAAGAAGACCAACATCTACACCATGTTCCAAACACACAGTCAAGTTAAGAAGCAATCACACCAGTGCTGCCTGCCTTGAATATGCCTGAGAATATAGGAGTGATATCTCAGATTCCCACTTCTAACAAAATGAAATAAACCATTTTCTAAATTGCTGAATTTTCTTGTAGAGATGGAAGCCCTCTACTGTTATAAGAAAACAGCAGAGAACCAATCAAGATGGAGAAAAGACATGAATAGTGTGTGCATTAGTCAGGGTTCTTTAGAACTAAAGAATTTATGGAATAAATCTCTCTCTCCATATAGATATACATATGCATAAATATATGCACATATATTCCAACAGAAATATATACATATATATATATATATATATATCCTAATCATAATATTGGAAAATAATAAAATAGAAAAGCCATGCCTGAGAGTGCACCTCTTCTTTGTATGTATATTTAACTAGAGATTGATTTATATATATATGGGTTTTTTTGGAATGACTTACAGAATACAGTCCAACTTATCTAACAATGGTTATCTGTGAACAGAAAGTCCAAGAATCTAATAGTTTTTCAGCCCAGCGTGGTTGAGTATTTCAGCTGGTCTTCTGTGTATGCTGGAATCTTGAAGAAGTAAGCTCCAATGCCAGTGAAGGAATATATGTACTAGCAAGGAAAAGGAAAGTAGGCAAAGAAGAAGGAAACCTTCCCCATTCCATTGTTCTTATGTAGGCACAGATTAAAACATGAGTTTTTAGCCTCATGGTCTGGATCCAGATGTGTGTCTTCCTGCCTCAAGATTCCAATCACAGGTGTTCCCTTCACTTCTAGATTGTAGTTCATTCCAGATACAGTCAAGCTGACAATCAAGAATAGCGATCAAATTGTGGGGTGAGAGTTTGGATCAAAATGGAAATGTTTGATCTAAGAAATAAAGATTAATTGCAAAAACTTAGGTAATGTTAGATATTTATATTATTTCTTTCCCTTTTGAGATTATAAAGGCATCATTACCCCTTCCATTTTTCTTCTCAACTCCATTCTATAATCCTTTTTACTCTCTTTCAAATTCAAGCCTTCTCTTTTCAGAAATTTTTTGTTTCCTACATACCTACATTGTTGTACGAAAAGGCGGATTGTTTGTTCCCAACTGCCAGAACCAAAATAATCACACAGAAACAGTATTGATTACAACACTGCTTGGTCTATTAGCTTATGCATATTTCTAGTGAACTCTTATCTCTTAAATTTATCCATTTCTAAGATTTTATATTTTACCAAAAGTTTCGTGGCCTACCGGCAAGGTTCCAATAAAAAATTTACGTCTTTCCCCTCTGACAGTTCCATGGTGTCTCTCTGACTCCACCTTCTTTCACCCAGCATTCAGTTTCATTTTCTCCACCTAGCTCTACTCTACCCTATCACAGGCCAAGGCAGATTCTTTATTCATTAACCAATAAAGGCAGCTCATACAGAAGGACTTCCCACACCAAAACATATTATCAGAAGTTATGCTCATAGAGTCAGAACAACCTGACCAGTGATTTTTAATTATCATTTCAAATTGTCAGTTTTACAATATCCCATAATGACACTCTAAGTTCACACAATTCTGTCCACATATTCAAAGTTATTTGTTGTTTTATTTTTTTAAATGCTAAAATCTTTGTTTTCATATTTCTCAAAGTGGTTGAACCTTAACAAAACAATGCTGGTATTCTCAAAATTCATCTATAGCTAACAGATTGTAATTTTCAAAATACTTTACAAGTATGTCTTTTATTGAAATTATCTGATTAGTTCCCTTTGCTTGCAAGATAATGGTCACAAGTGCTGTATCATGGAAAAGTCATATTGCAAATATAGGTGGACTGATTTATAGAAATTCACCCACAAGTCAATAGAAATACCTGAATAAGAACTGGGGAAATGGCTTCACTAGTAACATTCTTTCTGTGCAAACATAAAGACATGAAGTTGGATCCAGTTTGTCCCATCCTAACCTCTAGGTCATCTAGTGAGGCCACACCTTTTCATATGAGATAAATTCCCATTGCTCAATTTCATGGTGACCACATTCGTGAAGCCCAATGCATGGCTTTCCCATCTGTGGTGTCCCACTGCTTTCTTTTCCTAGAGAAGATTAGTTCTCCCCCCTCTCTTTCACTCTCCGCACTTTAGCGGGAATGAGATGCACATAATCCTTGACATATGATGGTGTTAAATCCCAGTAAACTCATCACAAATTGGAAATTCCTTAACACCTTTGGTTCCCAGTCTGCTTTAGTTCTGAAATAGTGTGCTACAGCTGATTGACAGAATATACTGTATTGCTTAGAGCTAACCAAGAAAACCTCAGACTTCAAAGCCAAATTACCTTTTTTTACTGAAAGTGTCTTGTTTTAATATTGAAGAGTCATTAAATAACCTGTCCTAAATCAAGTATCACTTTCATTTCAAGACGAGGATCATGACTTGCTAATCTTTGAACAAGTATGTTATATGTTTAGTTAAATTGATTCCATTAAACTGATAATTCCCATAGGATACTTAGAAGTAATTTTAGAAGTTTTAGTCTTTAGAGTTTAGGAGACATTCCAAAATCCACCTGACTAAAATTGCATCTTCTTCTCATCTGGATGAAGAATAAGCTTTGTCCCATGTTTCCCTGAAGCCACTCTCTGCATACTCTAAACTTCAGAAATACCAGGTTGGTAAGCAACTACCTCAAAGCAGTACCTTCAGTATCCATTTCCATTGCTGATATAGTGGTCACAACAACATAGACCTAAGCAGCAGATTTCATGTTTCTCATGTTCTGTAGTACTCTCCTTCATCTCTGAATTAGGCATCCTTCATCGTGGCAAATTAGAACATGTGTAACACATATTTAAAGCACAATCCTGAAAATTGAAAAATCTCTTTTATTTAATGCAAACATCACTTACTCTAATCAATCCTATATGGCTGAGTGGTAGAGTGTAAAACATATGGCCACTACTGAAAGTTTCTTCCCACCCATAGAAATTTTAGTATTGATAATGAAAAAAATGAGTTATCAGCTGTCAGGCATTTTTGTCAATTTTTTTCAGATAAGTAACATAACATCAAAAGACTTAATATATCCCCTACAAAACACACAACCATGGTCATAGCCTATTCTTTAATGATTATATAAGAAGCGAGATATTGGGTTGGAGAGGTGGTTCCATGGGTAAGCATTTGCCAGGAAACCTGATAACGAGTCCATTCCATCTCCAGAACCCACAGAAAGGTGGAAGGAGAGAACCAATTCCACAAAGCAGTCCCCAGACAGCTACATGTTCACTCCGGCATGTGTATCCTCATAGGAGCATCTTTGTCTGTCTGTCTGTCTCTGTCTGTCTGTCTCTCTCTCTCTCTGTTTCTCTCTCTCTCTCTGTTACTCTCTCTCACACACAAACACACTCATGAACACATGCACACACATGCTTACGCAAATGTACACAGTACCTTGCATGGTAAGAAATAAAATGATCTGTTAAATTAGTAAGAATGAGAGAAAGAAGGAAAAAAGAAAGGAAGGAAAGAAAGAAGGAAGGAGGAAGATGCCACCACCTAGGTTTTCTTAAGGCAATAAGTTTAAAAATCTTTTACAGAGGTAAATTTCTGCAATAAATAGAAATCCAATGACTAGACAATGAAAGCAATGTTTGATTTAACAAGTATTTACAGACTTGTTTTATGTTGGGATCTGTTATATAGTGTGTCAATAAGATTAAAATGAAAGAAAGAAAATAATATATTGTTCCCCTGAGCATCTGATCTAGTGTGAGGAAATATCAACCTAGAGGAACATGTTGGGGCTTAATTATGAGATTGACATTATAAGTGAAATTATTTCACCTAACCCAGCCACTCCCCATCATTCTAAACAGAAGTGGCATTTTACCTTATTTCAAATAACTGACATCTAGTAATAGCCAAAATGTCCATAATTTCTGGCTCACCAGTTGCGTCTGTACATAGAGGACCATCTGTCCCATAGCTTTTATTCATAAAATGACAGCCTATAAGGGAAGGGCCAGTGGACCCTAGTAGTTTCAGAGATTCTGTACATTCTGAACACGAAATCTAACTGTTAGAAATTAATCTGAAAGAGATCATCCCTACAGATCAAACATCTGAGCATGCGGATTTATGGATGCTTGCATATTTTACAGTGTAAATATGAGCTCTCAGTCAAATATTGCTCCAGAAAAATTGGCATCCTTCCTCAGCCAATATTTACTCACACAGAAGAACACAGCAATGTATGCAGAACATATGCAGGTTAATCGTGAAAATATGTTCACTAGTAATGCCAAATAAATTACCAAACCAAGATGACCTTGGGCTTAGGATTTAATGATGCTGACACTAAAATGCGCTAATGTGCAAAATCCACTTGAGGAATCAATTCACAGCTTTCTAAACAATTATAATGAAATTCCTCCAGGTTGTGATTCTGCATAGGTAAGACCAAAACTAGGACAATGTGTTGTTGGAACACTGAGTTACATTCATGTAATTTTTTTCTGAGCACATTGAGAAGTTTGCTTATATAAGTAACAACAAACAAATGTGCTGTGTGTTGTTAACAGTAATGCATCCGGTATTTCAAAAGAATGAAAAGAGATGATTTTGAATGTTATTTTCACAAAGAAATGGCAGGTGTTGGTGTTGATGGATAGGCTAATTACTGGGATTTGATCAGTCTACATTGTATGCACAAATGGAAGCACCACTTTGCAACCATAAATGTATATAATTATTATTTTATAATTGTGGTGATTATTTGTTGTTGTTTTCACTTGACACAAGACTGAGTCATGTGTGAAAAAGAAGCCTCAGTTGAGAAAATGATGAGTGGTGTGGGAAATCTCAGCCCCATGCAGAAGAAGTGTAAGGTATGATTAGTTATCACACCTTCCCACAGTTTTGAAAAATGCCAGTTTCTCATTCAACATAAAGCAATTACCCTTGGAGTACCGGATGAGGAAGCCTAATATTAGCAATAGAATACTAATACTAAACCATGCTTGGCTTACCTCAGTTTATCTTTTTCTCTACATAACTGAAAAACAAGTGAGTGGAAAAAGAAAGAAAGAGTGTTAGAAATCCAGTTCTCATTAAAAACTAATTATGGGTGTGGTGGGGATTATTGCTCTTTCATTGGATTACATAAAGACAAATAAAGAAAACTCATGTTAAGGATTAGATAAAGGGAACCAGATAAAGAACCTCATGTTTTATGCTTTCAATCTGTCCAAGAATAAGAACCTCTGGTTATAGTGTTCATGGGTTCATAGGGGTGAACCTATTCCTTCTAATTCCTTTATTTTTCTAAATGGACAAAGTCCCTAACTGCCTTCTAAATGCAAATATCCACACCCATAGGTAAGTTTGTCAGTTCCCCTGTTAGTGAAGCAGTTTTGTTCAGTTGGCAACAGCTAAAACAGACACTAGGCAAAGTTCAGAGAAAATCGGTCTCCAGATTTTCAGCTACAAAGGGGACATCAATATCACATTCCCTCCCAACTAACACTAGCAAACATTCTATTAGACTAGTACAAACTGTGAAAGCCAAAGTTCTGATAGAGACAGAATGAAATGATATCTCTTGGCCATGACATAACTGGCTGTTGCATTCATGAATTCACAGAAACTATAGTTCCCTGACTAGGACCTGCACCAGATTAAACTGGTCAACATTTCAGCATGGATATGTCAGAGGTACAAAGAACCCAAGTAAAGGTGAAGATGTTTTACAGTTGATGGCTGACAGGGGAGATGCAGTCAGTCTTGGACAGCCTCTGGTAGATGTACTATGCTCTAGTGGATGGCCCATAATCATGTAAGGACATCTCTGATAGGACTTAGTATATTCTTAAACAAAAAAGGAAAAAAAAAGAAAGAAAGAAATGGAAAAAAAGCATGAATTTAGGAGGGGGATTTGGGGCCATAATTAGAGAAGTGTTGTCAGTGATTATGACTGGAATATATTGCATGCCTGTACAACATTTTCAAAGAATAAGCAAACATTTCAAAATAAGCCATAATAAATTCAAACTATGATTAACTAGGGAGCATATTAAGAATTTTAGTCACTTAATGCAGATGTCAACTTTTGAAACCCCACATCCAAAACATGGAACTAATTTTGTCCCAGAGACTTTTCTTTTACCTTTTCTATTGTGACCCAAATGCTGTCTTCTACATCCTCTTGAAGCCCTAAACCATGTGTCAGTAGTGACCTTCTGAGTACTGCTCCTGTCCGATTATGACAGAGCTTTAGTTTTCTGCAATTTCCCCCTTTTAAGTTTTTTATGAGTCCAAAGGTGTGTGTATATATCTGGTGTTCAAAGGCAGCATGCAGTCTTTGCCTTTATTTTCTGGGTGCCTTGCTTTCTCAATGAATTGAGGGTGACTTATCTTTTTGGTAAGTCTATATTTATATTTAGAAGCTTAATTTAGTGGTACACTTAGCATAATTTTAATTCTGTCCTTTAGAACAAAGAAAACTTTCATTTACAAATGTCTTGATACCTTATATTACAAAATGACATTTTGTCAAGGCAGGGTAAATGGTCTTTTAGCTTGAGATATGGGTCTCAGATGGCTCTAAATGAGCCTTGTGTTTCACATCTTATCAAAATCCACATTTTATTTCTACTAGAATTCTTCCTAAGGGGTCAGTTGAGGTCCTAGAGGCTGAATGATAATTATTAATGATCCTTCCTGTCATTTCAGCATAATTGGATGTATGTTCTAGATCACACTGCTTATAATATCACTAATGGCAACAAGAGGCACAATTTGTGGTACAGGCTTAATATTTGTATTTTTAAATTCTTATTTCATACGTGTGTGTATGAGAGAGAGAGAGATTATGCCCATGCCATGACATATATATATATGGATATCAGAGCATAAATTGAAGGAATTGCTTCACTCCTTGCATTATGTGGGTTCCAGGAATCAAATTTGTATTGTTATGTTCCATGATTAACAAATTCTTCTGCCAAATCATCTCACTAGTCCCAGGCCTTAATATTTTGGATGAATGATTCCTAATTTGTATATATATTTTAAATGTGGATGTATCATTACATTTTTTTGTATCAATGTTTTGACTACATGTATGGATGTACAACAAAAGTGTTCCTGGTGACTCTGAAGGACAGAGGAGTCAATTGGATACCCTAGAACTGGAGTTACATATGGCTATGGACTGCCATGCAGGTGCTGGGAGTTGAACCAAGGTCCTCTCAAAGAATATTAACCCCTGAAACATCTCTTGAGGACCTAATATTTATAAATTTTGTTTCATTGTCAATAAAATATTTATTTAAGCCAGGAAGTGGTAGTGGATGCTTTTCATCTCAGCACTTAGGAGGCAGAGACAGATGGATCTGTGTGAGTTCAAGGCCAGCCTTGTCTACAATAGCTAGTTTCATGAAAGAACTCAAAGCTACAGAGAAACCCTCTCCCATAAAAAGAAAAAATATATATTTATAAATGTTTTAAATATTTACATATTTATTATAATTATTTTGAATTAATTTAAATGAAATAAAGCAAAGCAAGTTTTGAACTGATTTTTAAATAAAAATGTAGCATATGCTCATTGTATAAAATAACAGATTTCATTATGATATTTTCAATTGTGCATGTCATGTCCATTGATCATATTCATTCTCAATTATGCTGTCTTTCTCACTTCTTTCAACTGAACTTCTCAGATAGTCTCCTTATCTCCATGTGATAAATTTATAACAAAATATTATTATGCTCATTTATTTAAAAATAAGTAATGAATAGATTTTGTTTATTTATGGCTTTCTTGCTTTTGGAGAAAACTTTCATAACTCAGGCAAATGTGGAGCTTGAGATCATAGGTCTTGTTTCTCTGGTATTGGCATAGCAGGTTAGTACAAACAAATACATAATATCCTAATGGTAAATATGTCAACTATGACACACTGATTTGATATTAGAATTTTCTATTTTAGATCTTAATATAAATAAAGTCATTCACTAGGCATTCTTTTTTTCCTACCCCACCCAGTCAGCATAGCAATAGGTTTGACAATCATTTTATTTTCATTGTTCTAGCATATGAAAATGATG